>OX465281.1:87629146-87738266 GCA_949987705.1 Thereva unica
AGGTTATCCTGGAAGGTTAGGATGTATTTATTTCCGGATTGGGTTTCTTCCAGGGGGCCTACTACGTCTAAATAGACTTTTTCGAAGGGCTTTTCTGCTATGTCTGTAATAACCATGGGCATTCGGAATTGTCTAGAGGCCTTCATGGTTTGACATTTCTTGCACCTTCTTATGTAGCGAGTGATATCGCGGAACATGTGTCTCCACCAATATTTACGACGTACGCGATTATATGTCTTAACGACTCCCTGGTGTCCGCCGAAAGGGGAGTCGTGGTAGTCTTTCAGTATTGTAGTGATTTCTTCGGGACTTGTAATCACTTCAACTTTCCTTCGTAGCTCGCTGGAGCTATCTTTGGAGGCTTCGACGGGTTGGGGAATTTCCGCTTCCAAGTCTATTTCTTTAGGCCCTTTGTCGATATTGGGGGCTTCTGCAGTTGGAACGAGTTCGTCTTTTTCCTCATCCTGCATTTTTTGTGCCTGAGCCCTAGTGACCGCGTTGCATTGTTTCGGTCGTTCACTAGGAGGCAATGTATTTCCGTGTCTCTCGGGCGATATAATTAGGGGTTCATCGGGTTGGTGAATTAGAGCTTCCACCGTGAAGGTATTGGGCTCTTCTGCTCTTTGGGGAATCCGGCTGAGAGCATCAGCATTTGTATTGTATTTACCCGGTTTATACTCAATTTGGTAATCGTATTCGGACAATTTATGGTGAAACCTAACGAGTCGAGTTGTAGGGTCTTTGACGTTGAAGACTCCCTTGAGAGGTTTATGATCTGTATAGACCGTAAACTTTCGACCCATCAAATAACACCTGAAGTTTTTAACAGCCCATACTATGGCTAGCAGCTCCTTTTCGACGGTGGAGTAATTGCGCTCCGCCTTGTTTAGAGTGCGACTTGCATAAGCTATGGGCTGGTCTTGGCCTACGATTCCTTGAGAGAGCACTGCTCCGAGTGCCTCACTGCTGGCGTCCGTTGTTAGATTGAACGGTTTTTCGAAATCAGGGTATATCAGCAGTGGTGGGGAGACTAAAGAACGCTTCACCGTTTGAAATGCTTCCTCGCATTTTGGCGTCCATGAAAATTTCACGCCCTTTCTTAGCAAATTGGTTAGGGGGCGTACGATCTTAGAAAATTCTGAGATGAATTTTCTATAGTATTTGGCACGGCCCAAGAAGGACTGGACTTGCCTGACGGTTCGTGGCGCCGGGAAGTTTTGGACACACTCCGTTTTTCTGGGGTCTGGTAGGGCTCCCTTTTCAGAGCATACATGACCCAGGTAGACTACTTCCTTTTTCAAAAATTGGCATTTCTCCGGTTGCAATTTGAGGTTGTTTTCCCTCAACCGGTCGAATATGCGTCGTAGCTTGGAATTATGATCCTCAAGGTTCTTACCATAGATGACTATGTCATCTAGGTAGACGAAGCATTCGAGGCCTTGTAGACCCGTAAGGACATAATTCATTAGTCGCTGAAACGTAGCCGGGGCACCTTTTAACCCGAACGGCATACGTTTGAACTCATAGTGGCCATAGTTCGTGCTAAAGGCCGTCTTGGGCGATCCTGTGGTTCCACTAGTACCTGGTGGTAACCACTGGCCAAGTCGAGGGTAGAGAAGTATCTCGAGTGACCGAGCTGGTCCAGGATGTCCTCGATCCTTGGTAAGGGATACGCATCACCTATTGTCTTTTCATTAATTTTGCGGAAATCCACTACTACGCGCCATTTTTTCTCACCGTCGGGGCCCGGTTTTTTCGGTACCACTAGGAGGGGTGAGTTCCACGGACTTTTACTGGGTTGGACAATATCGTTGTCCAACATTTCTTCTAATTGGTCATTGATGACTTGTCTCTGAGTTTCCGGTAGTCTATACATTTTTTGATTAATGTATTGGTCGTAGACCATGGGGATTTCGTGTCTTAGAGCTTCCGTGTAGGTTAGCTTGTCCCCTTTTAAGTGGAATAGATCGGCATATTCGTAACAAAGATCCCGTATGGACCGCTTCTCGTCGGCCGTTAGAGGGTGGTCGAGGCTGAGTTCCTCGTCTAGCTGTTTGAAGCGCGTTTCACGCTCAAGGTCCGGATCCTCTTGGTCCGGGAATATGTATCGTAGATGGCGGATGGAATCGATTTCCTTTTCATTCATTCCCAACTTCACTTTTGCCCTTTTTCCCTGGGGTATACCTTGCGGGATTGCACCATTATTGGGTATACTTTGGAGCCTTGCGTTAGATGACGATGGGGTACTGGCGTTCCTGAGACCGTTTGGTTCAGAGCCTGTAAGATACTCACATACGTCATTAGCATTTGTTGGAGACTAATGCCTAATCTCCAATGGGGAAACCAACCACGAACCAACTACGTACCAGTAGGCTGAATTAGCTGACAAAATGTGTTCACACACATTTCTATCACTGTAGATGTGAATTGTCAGAAATGTCTGCTTTGTTATTATTATTACTAGATTCGACTTTTCTGTTGTCATATTTTTTGGCGGGATATTGCAAATACAATTTAACGTCATTTATGCATTGATTTTGATTGATTTTTGACATTTTTTGTACTAAATTGCCCGCTGAATTTCATCTGGCAACTCAAATGGTTTAACTAACACATACGGAAAGTTACCCATGTCGACCAAAACACGAGCGAGACGGATAATTCAATTTACAATGGGAAGGAATAGGAAGCAGCACTTTGGTTGGTTGGTTCGTGGTTGGTTTTGCCATTGGAGATTAGGCATTAGGGTTGTTGTTATAGGCTAGGTGAATAGTCGTGTAGTCTTTGATTGGGACGAGCGTAAGTGATAGGTTCGTCAGGACTACTGGTTGGGTGTTAACGTTGATGAGACCAACATACACTGTTTTTGTTCCAGTTGGCAAGAGGGAATTGGCGAGGAATACTCCTTCGCTCGGCTCGTAAGATTCACAGAGCATTTCCTCCTCTAACCTTAGGGGAATGGGGACCACCATTTGAGACCGGCTTGGTAGGCGAATGGATTTCTCCAATGCCACGTTATATTTGCCTGAATTGGTCTCATAGTCGTTGGAGTTGTTTTCCAACCTTGAACCATCTAGAGATACGCAGCTGGTATTCCTCTCTGAGGCTACCTGGGAGACACCACCGGGGTTTATCTCGGCTCCTACGAGTTGAGATTCCCTAGTTTGGGTTTGCTCCTGCTGCTCCCTAGGGTTCGATTTGGCGGACCCATTGCGTTGTAATGGTGTTTCGGGTGGAAGTGTTCTCTAACCTCCTTTTTTAAGGGAGGGTTGCCGGGGCTCTCGAGTTGTCCAGGGTCGTGCGAGAACAAACACCTTATTACAAAATAAAATTCATTTATTGATTCAAAAGTTCTTATATACTAACAATTTAGGTTTCTTAAATCTAGGTAAAGGCTTACAATCTCTAGATACATGTTTACATATGGTGAGTAAGTATATCTACATAGCTAACTACGGGCTATAGTACTAGTATATTACTAAGCAGCTATCTACTCACTACGACAGGTTTACATGTTCCTAAGCTGGGGTCAATGGTCTGGCAGGATGTGCGTGTGTGTGTGTGAGTGTGTGTGTGTGTGTCGGTATGTGGTCGGTCTCGTATGTGGTCATACCGCGACACTGGTATAGGCAATGCTGCCGGGAACAATGTCGGATCATACACCACGACATTGGTCCAGGAAACATTCCTATTCACAATCTCTAGATACATGTTTACATATGGTGAGTAAGCATATCTACATAGCTAACTACGGGTAGTACTAGTATATTACTAAGCAGTCATCCACTCACTACTATGAACTACATGTACCTAATGTGTGTTGGGTGTGTAGGTCTGACCGTGCCGGATCGTACACCTCGACACGGTCTAGGAATCGCTACCTCGGCACATTGTCGGGCCGTACACCTCGACAAGGCCTCGGAAACATTCCTCGGGTAGTGTGTATTGTGCGTAGTGTGTGTGTGTGTGTGTGTGTGTGTGTGTGTGTGTGTGTGTGTGTGTGTGTGGGTGTGTGTGTGTGTGTGTGTGTGTGTGTGTGGGTGTGTGTGTGTGGCTGACCGTGCCGGATCGTACACCTCGACACGGTCTAGGAATCGCTACTTCGGCACATTGTCGGATCGTACACCACGACAAGGCCTCGGCAACATTCCTAAGAGCAAAAGTATGACCGTGCCGGATCGTACACCACGGCACGGTCTAGGACCAGAGAGGGTGACCTCTCCGGAACGAGCCTGAGTAAAGACTGAATTTTGGCCTGGTGAAGCGGTTTATTTTATACCGAAGGGAACTGTCAAAGGATACTCGCCCAGCCTGCTGGGTGATATTTTATTTTCCTAAATTTTGCTTAAGGGAATTTCCGCCTACTGAATAAATATATTTTTTTAGGTTCGTGGAGTGAAATTCTTAGTAACGAAAACTTGGTTCGTTACAGCGTAATGGAATTGCAATTTCTACTGGGTTGATTTCCGTGCGAGGAAATCGCAGTGTTTGGTTTGGACCTTCGACGTTACAGTTTTTGGAAAGAAAGTCGTTTCCTAACAGACCATCGTTAGGGATTTCTTGTGTATTTTGCACAATTTGGAAGGTGCTTGGGAAGGGGGTGTTTAGAATGATGTTCCCCTGACAGCTCCCTAAGGTTTTTCCTTGGCCGTATGGCGTTTGTAGTGAGCATTTTTTAGTGGGATCTGGTAAGTTGGGATCCTTTAGTTTTTTATGTTTTAATATACTGACCTCAGCGCCGGTGTCCACTGCCAGGTCGGCTTTGCCGTTAAGGCTTATGTCTAGAGGAAGAGTGACGAGTGGAGCACTTGGTTCGGGTCCATGAGGCCCTCCTTTAGTAAAATTTTGAGGACTTATTGTCGGGCCGGGGTTTCTTGGTCCGACTGCGGGGAGTTTCCCGCTTGTTGTGATTCCCAGCGCTGTCTTTGATGACAGTCGTCTACTTGGTGACCACGTCTGTGGCAGAAATCACATCTATATCTAATATTAAACACTGACCTTGTGTTGTTGGCTGCTTGTTGACGGCCATTGGATTGGTTGGATCCATTATTCATGGGTCGGTTGGTTGGTTGTCTATTATTATTCTGGTTAGGGGGGTGTTGGTCGGGGTAACGATAATTACCCATAGGTTGTGACCGCGGGTCTGGGTAACGGTTGTTACCTTGGTACTGAGACCGCTGGTTGGGGTAACGATTGTTATTGTTATTATATGAAGCCCCTTGGTTTTGGTAGCGATTATTACCATTATTGTATGAAGTCCCCTGGTTTTGGTAACGATTATTGTTATTAAACGAGGACCGTGGGGGCTCATTTGGTTGGGGGCAGTCCCTCGCGTCGTGCGAGTTGGACCGGCAGATTATGCAGAAGGGCGTGTTTTTACGTTTCAAACAGTCTGCATAAGTATGCCCTCTGTTTCTGCAGTAGCTACAGGTGATGTTTAAGGGTTTATTTTCGTTTTTCGGAACGGGGCTTAAAGTTGTTACTTGGTTGGCGCTTTGTAGTGGCGCCGGCGGTACTGTTTGCATTGTGTTTGTTGAGTTTGTGGGTGGGGCGTATGTTGTGTACATTACCTGTGGGCTTGTTTGCGGCATGGTTGGTGCGGGCGGGGCGGTGTACTGAGTGTGTTGGTTTGGCGTATTTGTTAGGGTCATTTGGTAAATGTTTTCCGACTTAGGGATAGGGACTGTTTGTCCATAAGGGTTGTATGCCGGTTGAGGTACTGTCATTTGATAGGAGGCATACACAGAATTTTGCTGTAGCTTCTCCATATCTAGTGCCTTTTGGGTTAGGCTGTCAAGTGTATCCTCTCCCAGAGTTAGTAGGTACTGGCAGAGGTGGGGGTTGGTAACCCCACTCCGCAGGGCATTTTTTGCGAAGTCTTGTAGTTGGGCCTTTACGGCCGGTGCTGCCATCGCACCGTATTTAGTGGTGGCCGCTTCTTCGCATAAAGACAATTGTTGTTTGATCCTAGTGGTATAGGCCGTGAGCGGCTCTAAGGGGAACTGGCGTAATTGAATTAATTTGTTGACCAGTTCTTGATATGTTTCCCTAGGAAGAAAGGTCCTGTTTAGGAGGTTTTCTGCCTCCTCAAAAGTGGCGGGTTGGGAGGAGGCAATCAGTTGATAGGCCTCTCCCCGAAGCCTAGTTGGATAAATTTGAATGAAGGCGGCCTTTTCTTGTTCTGTCAGGCACTGTAGTACCCGACCGGAGAAAAGAGGGACTAGTTGAGCCGTTAATTTGGCGACTTTTATATATTCGTCGGCCATGGCTGTAGGGGATTCTTGTTGTAGTAAAGATTTAACAAGACGACTGTCTTGAAAGGTTGCCTCCTCTTCCTCTAGGATGGACAAGGAACGGGTGGATAATTCTATCCAGTCCGCAAGGAGGTCTATTGGGGCGTAATCGTGTTCGGGCGGTTCGGTGTTACTGTTTTCACAATGGTCCCTATCCTCTACGCTAAACTTATCTACTACTTCAAGGGGGCGTGGGTGACTATTTTTGAAATTGAGGAGGTCCTGTTTAAATTTTAGGGCCTCCTCTTTGAATGCATCTATTTTCGCCTTTCTTTCTTGGCTGGCCCTTCGGATTTGTTCATCCACGGCCTCAAAATGAACTATGTTAAATTTTCCTGTCTCCTGCGCCCGCTTGAGTATATAATCTAATGTTAAAGCTAAACCTATTTGTTTTCCTCCTTCTCCTATGACTTTCCCACTTCGGAGGCGTCGGGGGGATGTTTGAGGTGTTTCTGATGGGGTTGTTGTTGATTGAAGTGCAGATAGTGGCGTTGAGGTGATCCCTCGTTGGGTCACCTGGCAGGACGCTGGGGTGTCGTTGGTTCCTGGTAATGTTGAGGGGCCTGGTGTGACTAGGTGACTGGCTGGTGTTTGGTGGTCCCTCGGTGGGGGAGTCTCGGATTTGTTGTTGTCCCCTGGTTGGCCCACGGACATAGGGCGTATCCTGGGCAGGGATGAAGCCCACTAAAAGTCCCGCGATGCTATTCAATGGGGGGTGAGCGCGTGCTCGCCTGGAGCAGAGGCACCGTGGTTGTACACCCGCGAGCGAGGATTCGTGGAGGATCTGGGATATTTTATGCGCTGTAGTGGCAGACGCTAACACTGCCCCCAAGTCAGGCTCAGCCTTGGGTTGGAGGTAAAGGAGCCTAGACCAGCAGTATTAACGATTTTACTATTTGCGCACCCAGATCCTACCGGCTGCGCCAATTGTTATATAAGTTTTTATCACTAACCTTTGTTACTGGAACTCCTGCTTCTGTTATATTTTCTTTTTTATATGTATAAATAGGACGATGTTTTTGTTTTTAATTGTTTTTATTACATATATATATATATATATATATATATATATATATATATATATATATATATATATATATATATATATATATTTGTGTAATATAAAGTTAGTTTAGGATTAGTTAAACTTACGGCCCTTCGCTCCTATTCACGAATGTGGAAACACTACGCATATATATCTTTTTCTTATTATAAATTTGTAGCGCACAAGTAAAATAACTTTTTTCAAAAATAGCTTTCCTTTTCAAACAAAACTGATATTATTTTAAATAAGGCTTATGGCCCTTCACTTATGTTCGCTAGGGTTAAAACAAAACAACAATTATATTTCGTATTATAAATTTGTAGCGCACAAGTAAAATAACTTTTATCGAAAGTAGTTTTCCTTTTCAAACAAAACTGATATTGTTTTAAATAAGGCTTATGGCCCTTCACTTATGTTCGCTAGGTTTAAAACAAAATTACTATTATATTTCTTATTATAAATTTGTAGCGCACAAGCAAGATAACTTTTATCAAAAATATCTTTTCTTTCCAAACAAAACGGATATTATTTTAAATAGGACTTATGGCCCTTCACTTATGTTCGACGCTCCTCGCGTTCCGTTTCTTATCGAGTTCAAACATACACACCTTTAAAAAAAATCCACCGCCGCCGGTGATGGCTCAAAAAAAAAACTCAACTGTTCAAAATTATAATCCCCAAAAATCCGCAATCGCCGACGACCGTGGTTAAGACAACACTCTTGTAAAAATTGTAGCCGCGCCCGCCGCGGTCAATCGTTAATTTTAAAAACTTTTTATTAACAACACTCAATTACTTAAAATTTTCACCCGCCGGTGGTGGCATGGAAAATTGTCCACCGGCTGGGAAAAACGCGCCCTTGAATTTGTTCCCACCTGCGCAACTTGCTTACCGCGCGTTTCTCACGCGGCGCATTGCAAGTTGCGCTTGATTATTGTTGGGTGGGTCAAATTACGTCCAAGATAGTCAAAGTCAAGATCACTGTTTGCCAGAAAAGCTTGGGAAGGGTGCAAAGGTAATTGCGCACCTTGCAAATCTCACAAAATGCGCGCGGATTAGGTTACGTCTGGAACATTTGTTGAAGTGGAATTTTGTACGTTGAAGCTTTGTCCGTTAAGGAATTTTGTACATTTGAAAATGGAAATTAGATAATTATTTTCCGTTTAGGATTTGTTGTTCACAGGGAACTCATTGTAATGCGATCAGACACAGCACGGGACAAATATGTAAACAAAAACATTAATTAACCGTCGTACACTCAGCGTCAACAGATGTACAGCAAAGTATTGCAATCTGACGCCGCCGGACGTGTGAAATGCTTTCAAGTTCATGGTTGCGCGCGAAAATAAGAAAATAAGTTTTCAAGTTCATAGCGCGCGGAAAAGAAAAAGAAAAACAAAAATTCAAGTACGTTCGACTGACCCGTAACATGAACCCTTTAACGTAGGAAATGTCTCGGTGCCCCAATAATACATAATACAAATTAGTAAATAAATTTTGTTATGTGTACATATTTGGAAATTTTGAGAATTCAGCAGAATTTTGGTTTTGTGGTTTTTGGAGGGGCAAGATCCCTAGCCATTGGACGATGTATGCCTAGAATGTAAAATTTAGATTAAGAACTTGTATAAATATCGGAAACGCAAAAATAAAGACACAGTCAAATCTCAAATCTAAAGCTATTAAATTCTATTTAAAAAAACCTTTCCTGAGTTCACTCTGCCTGCGCGGAAGAACTCTTAGAAAGAAGAAAAACTTGCGGACTTTTCTGCAAATAAACAAATTTGAAACAAAAAAAATAAAGTCTATAAGATACCTACTTTACATGGCGATCCTGTCTCCCGGACAACTGGATCAGCAATTTTATCATCAATTTATAAGAAAGAGAACGTACCCTCGCCGTATCACAGGAACCAAGAAGGAAGAAAAATTACCAGAAGCAGCAGCCAAAGAAGAAAATATAATCACCCTCCATGGATCTGACAAACCAAAGAAGATACCTACAAATGAACTCATGAAACAGGAGTTAGAATCAAATCAGAAAGCAGGCCCTCGACCCATCACCTTAGATGACTACAGAAAACGTCAGGCAGCAAGGCAACAACAGGAGCCACCAGTTCAACAAACAATAACGCCGATCAAGAAATCACGTGGAGGAAAACGTGAAAAAATTAGACAACAACGAGCAGAAGCCTTTAGGATAGCAGCATTGGCAGTATCGCATCAAGAAAAATCATTTTTCCTCAACAAAGCGAACTCCCTAAAAATCCAACTGCAAGTTCTAACCAACAATGGAAGCAGCAAAATGAAAGGGGAAATTAGACGTTACCATTAAAAAAAAAAAAAAAATATTATAATAATAAACCTACATAAGTCAAAGTACAAAAAAAATACAAATTTAAAATAATGTTAAAGAGCCATTATAAATAATAAAAATAAAAATATGTCTTAAATATCAAATAAGTTATGTCACTTAATAGAGCCAAGAAAATATTAGAAGAAGCTGATAGAATTCGATCGAATTTTAAGAAGAATCCTACAAGAAAAGAGTCTAGCACCACTTTATTAAGAAAAGAACTTGCTATACATGAGCTAAAAACTGAATTGTCTAAATTAGCACAAGAAATTAATGTGCAACAATACGAAATACAATTCAAGCGAATATATACAGAAATTAAAGAATTCATAAGAATTAAAGCAACAGAAAATCTAGAAGCCATAAGTGAAGAAACTGAAGAAGATTTTGAAGAAGAAGAAAATAAAATAGCAAGACTAACCAAAATGGCAACACTCGATATCATTACCACGCTAAAACTTGTTCCAACATATGAAGGCGACGCTAAGGAACTAACAAAATTTCTAAACATAATAGAATGCATAGCTGAAACACTGACTAACAGTGATGAAATCCTAAAACTAATAAAAGTTGTGATAAAAGCAAGGATATCAGAAAGAGTAAGAGTTAAACTAGGCTCCACTGAAGCGCTTACTGACATCGAGAAATTCAAAGAACATTTTAAAAAACGATTCCTAGTCAAAAAGAATCCTTTGAAATTACAGAATGATATGGCTAGAATCCAACAAGGGGAACAATCGGTCCAAAATTTCGCAGCACAAATTGAAAATCTCATGATGCAGTTAAATGATGTTCAAATATCTGAAAAAGGAGAAGAAAATAGGATAATTATACAAGAGCTGAACAACCAAACAGCACTTAATGCATTCCAGGCTGGCTTAAGTGAACCGTACAAGACAACAGTATTTGCAGCCATGCCAAAAGCGTTTGATGATGCTGTAAAAATAGCGTCTCAGGTAGAAGCGATTTCAAGGCCGTCACAAAAAATAATGCAGGTTAATGTGCGCAAAGGAAGAAATTTCCGTCCCAATAATTACAGACAAGGATATCAAACCTATAACCAACAACCAAGGTATGCTACCTATACACAAAGGCAGCATGCAACCAATCAAAATAGATGGCAGACGTATAGGAACCCAACATCAAACCAACAACAACAGCCCAGAAATCACCAGCAGTACACACCCACTACGCAGCGATACAGAAACAAGCCACAATACAATCGAGAATACAGGAACCGAGGAAGAAGCTACACCAATAGCAGAGCGATAAATGTTCTAGTGTCGGAAAACGAGCAAGCCGGCCCCGAGACCCAGCAATCGAGGGACGAGATCTTCACCTTAGAAAATACGGAATAAAAATTTATGCACTCAATAATGTTCATAAATTAACGAATTATGTGACAGCTGAAATAAATCATGAACCAGATAAACAGATAAGCTTTCTAATAGATTCAGGTGCAGACATCTCAGTCATAAAAAGAAGTACTCTACAAGAAGAAGCCAATATTAAAGAAGAATTTTGTATAATAACAGGAGTCACGGAAAATGAAATCAGAACATTAGGAACAATAACAACCGAATTACTAATAGAGGGACAAAAACTAAAGCAAAAGCTACATGTGGTTCCAGACAACTTTGCAATAAGATCTGATGCTATATTGGGGATAGATTTCTTACACACACATAAATGCAAAGCAGATTACGACATATTCACATTAACAATCCCAACAAAGAACGCTGACTTAATTTTGCCTATTCACACCAACGTACCACAGTACGAATACGTAAGGATACCACCAAGATCGCAGATTACCCAAGCAATAACTGAAAAAATCACAGAAGACAGCCTAGTCCTCAACCAAGAAATAGAAGAAGGAGTATTTATTGCTAATTCAATAATACCAGCAAAGGGCGTAGCTCATGTTAAAATTCTCAATGTGAATGAACACGAGATTATACTGAGATTACCAACTTTAAAAATGCATCCTTTAAAAAACTACCATATATTCAACCTCAAAAAACAGCGCAATACTACAAGTCACAATACAACCAAAAGAGCTCAGAAATTATTAGAGGAATTAAATGTTCTAAATCTCGATCCACATGCTAAAGACGCTCTCCTAAAAATTTGTATAGAATATGCGGACGTATTCTACATAACAGGTGACAAACTCACTGCAAATAATTTCTATAAGCAGAAGATAGAAATAAATGATGGAAATCCCGTCTACATAAAAAACTACCGACTACCACAGACACAGTGTGAGGAAATTAATAAACAAGTTGAGAATCTAATGACTGACGGCATAATAGAACCATCTACCAGCCCTTATAACTCACCACTACTCGTTGTACCAAAAAAAACAGAGGATGGAAACAAAAAGTGGAGAATGGTTGTTGATTTCAGGCAACTCAATAAGAGAATAGTAGACGATAAATTTCCGCTCACCAGATTGGAAGATATATTAGACAATCTGGGAAGGGCAAAATACTTTTCCACCCTTGATCTTACAAGCTCATTTCACCAAATCGAGTTACATCATGACTCAAGACCCCTAACGGCCTTTTCAACAAACAAAGGTCACTTTCAATTCTGCAGACTGCCTTTTGGCCTTAAAATCTCCACAAATAGTTTTCAGAGAATGCTCTCTATAGCTCTCGCGGGACTAGACGCAGAGACATTTCTCTACGTCGATGACATAATCATATTCGGATGTAGTCTAGACCATCACAACCGAAACTTAATAAAAACATTCCAAAGACTAAGAGATTATAACTTAAAGCTTAACCCGCAAAAATGTAATTTCCTGCAAACAGAAGTTGTATATCTTGGACATTTAATAACTAAAGATGGCGTTAAAACTGATCCTAAGAAATACGATACAATAGTTAACTATCCAGTACCAAAAACTGCAGATGAAGTGAAGAGATTCACTGCCTTTTGCAATTACTATAGACGCTTCATATCGAACTTTGCATTAATTGCAAAACCACTTAACACACTTTGTAAGAAAAGTGTAGAATTCAAGTGGACAGAAGAATGTCAATCTGCATTTAATGAGCTTAAAAATAAACTAATAAATCCACCCATTCTACAGTACCCTGATTTTGACAAACAGTTCATCCTTACGACAGACGCATCAAACTACGCAGTAGGGGCAATACTATCCCAAGGTGAAATTGGAAAAGATCTACCAATTTCATATGCCAGTCGTACATTAAACAAGCATGAATTAAACAAGCCCATTATAGAAAAGGAGTTATTAGCTATTCATTGGGCAATAAATCACTTTCGACCATACCTCTATGGAAGAAAATTCATAGCAATAACTGACCACCGACCTCTTATAAGCCTGTTCACACATAAAAACCCTTCTTCGAAGATGACAAGAGTCAGAATGGATCTAGCAGATTATAAATTTGACATTGTGTATAAAAAAGGATTGCTCAATACGAATGCGGACGCGTTATCGCGGATAAAATTAGACTCAGACATGTTAGTAGCAATGATTCCAACAGAAGCTGAAGTTAGAGTAATCACAAGATCAGCAAGCAAACTAAACCACCAGCAAGACAAAAACATAAGTGCCACACCAAGGAATGTAGAGACAGGCCATCTGTACATTTGGGAATGCACTTCAATCTCCGAAATTAGGAATGTAACAAAACTAAAATTTATATACTCGAGTAAAGATGTAAAAAATGAAATGCCAGTAAGAAAAGAATCGCAAAATAAGAAAATGAACATAACTAAAATAAGCATGCAAAAGAAAGAAATATCAATAGAAATCAGCGATAATCCACGACTAGATTTGGGTCCAGTCCTAGAGAAACTGATACTCTTCGCTAAAGTAAATAATATCAATAAAGTAGCCATGGCAAAGAATGATTTAATATTACAGCGATTCACAAAGAAGAAATTTGAAGAAGAATTCAATAACTTGCAAAGTAAAAAGAGACATGAACTGACAATAGATTAAGAACTTGTATAAATATCGGAAACGCAAAAATAAAGACACAGTCAAATCTCAAATCTAAAGCTATTAAATTCTATTTAAAAAAACCTTTCCTGAGTTCACTCTGCCTGCGCGGAAGAACTCTTAGAAAGAAGAAAAACTTGCGGACTTTTCTGCAAATAAACAAATTTGAAACAAAAAAAATAAAGTCTATAAGATACCTACTTTACACTCATATTGCATCAAATTCATTGCGAATTTGATGAAAAAGGCTCCCTGTATGAAGGGATATGAGAATTTGCCTAAGGATTTCGTTTTTCACCGAGACCCTTAGAAATTCTGTATGTAACATCTAGACACATGTAATAGTAGAACAAAAATTTGTTTTTGTTGCATCTGGCATCTATTGAATATTGTCATAACTTCTTCTCGTATTATTGTGTTGTCCTTTTTTTTCTTAAATAAAACAAAAAAACAAAAAATTTATAATGAGTAACATAAATTGTTAAATTTTTTTTGAGAATGGTTGGGGCGGAATTTCATTTCTTTTCAGGGTTCCTAAGTAGTGCCTTTCCTTGTCAGCTGGTGGTTATCCAAGCTATGAGCTGGCAAGGGACCGAACTACAGTGACGCGGCTCAGGCGATGCCTGGAGAATGATGGAGGCGGAATCTGGAATTGCACAGTCACTGGTAAGTGGTGAACCATATTGCATATAGGCCCGGCCACACACCCCACGACCCCCCCGGCGAGCTAGCGTTCATCGTGTGGCCGGCATAATGTCATAGCCGTTAGGGAGAGTGAATTTTTATGTGGAATTTTTGAAGTGAAACTTCCTTGCTCTCGTTCTGAGGATTTTGAATTAATTCGCTCAAGTACGAGTGAATTCAGAAAACTGAAACGAAAACAAGGACAGGTGTACGAAACGGAAGTTGCCTTCTCACTCATTTACATAATCGGAAATTTAGTGATGACACACACCGCACCAGCAGGATAATATTTACAATTTATTTAAATTGGTCATAGATGGCTCAGGCATCGGTAAAGTAAAATGGGGAGTCGGTTATTTAAAAAAATGAGATTGTGTATTAATTATTAAATATAAAATTTTTGTAAAAGCAGCGAAATATTTTTGATTTTTTGTTAATTAAAACTAAAAGTGTTCTTGGTAATATATATTTGGATACATATGCAATAACTCGAGTATTGTCATCTCGCTCTAGGTTGAAGTGAGATCACAATTACATTAGGTTATAAGAATTTCGAACTGTCATTATCGACAGTTAGTTGGCTACAAAGTGTGATTAGTTTTGAAAAATATTTTTTTAATAATTGTAATAAGTGACATTTAAAACAATTAACTTGTATTTTGAGGTGTTTATTGTCATTTAGTGTTTTTCCGTACAAACAGGATTGTTTTCTATTGAGGCAAATGATATTGTAGCGCAAAATATACGTGAGTAAAATTTCTGATAATCTTTACATTAATATATTATCTCCAATTTTGCAATGATTAAATTTTAATTGTATTAAAATATATAATATATTGCCAGAATTGAGATTTTGACCGTATTCCGTAATATCAACCAGTGAAAAAGAGTAAATTTAAGTGCTTTCGCTGTGATTTAATAGCATACATGAAAGTGTTATAACTTGAAACTAGCTGGGTTCCATTGGGCGATATGCATTATATTACCGCCAGGTTTTTAAGCTTTAGCTACTTAAAAATAGATGGCTTTTGCTTTTTACGGTTAAGTAAATTGTTTATTAAATATTTGAAAGTGCATTTTTAAAGTAAATATTTAAAAATGGCAAATATAATATATGGTAAGATATAATATTTTCTTCTATTATATAAATAATAATTTCTTCAAATTTATTTTTAGGACAATAAATTAATTTGATTTTATGTTTTCTCGCATTAATATCTGATATTAAAAATCGCGTATCATTGGCCATGAGCTCCAGAGTACCGGGAGTAGAAAATTTCACCCAATGGAACGCAGCTAATGTTTAAGCTTCCAATATTTTACGTATCACACTCGTTCACACATGTATAATAAGGATCAATTAATGATGTCATTAACACTGCCCTGTATACTGGGTCATATTTCGGAACACAGCCTATGGGTGCCTACCATTTAGACACAGAAAGACAAGTATGTTCGACACAGTGTGTCCCTCTGTGCCGTTCTATGTAAGTCCAAATGGAACACTTAAGTTCATGAAAAATTCACCACAGAGCACTTCCCTCGTTTTTATTTTCGTTTGAGAAGTAAATCGTAAATTGTATGCTGATCATTTCATGTCTTATAAATGCTGGGAATCCGAAATATTAAACAATACATTTCAATTCCCGATTGTTAGTAGCATTGTCTTGGTTGTGCCCGGCGGTGTCTACTTTTGTCGTTGATGGAACACTTTTGTGTTGGACACAGTGTTACACTGTGTCTAAATGGAAGGCACCCTAAGTATATTTATCGGTGTGGCTACGGGAGGCACTCTCGCACAAGTGTGCGATAATTATAACATCAAAAGTGTTACGTATAATTTAAATTTTATATCTACTTTTAGGAACACGCAGCTTCAACTATATAACTGTAATATACCTGAACAAGACTTGTACGATATCATGGACTCGCACAAATTGCAGGACGATGAAAGTAGACTTAAACATCACACAGGACCGCCTCCAGCGAACCAACCTAAAACTAGTACAGAGCGTGTACAAGCGTTTCGAGCACGGAAAAAATACAATAATAAAGAACATATAGACATACATACATAAGTATGTACGCGAATTTTCACTTCTGCCTTGTGTTCTTTAATACACAATCATATTTTTTTTTATGTAGGTGCATGTTCCTAGAGTCAGGTTCTTCAGGGCTTCTGGCTCTGGGGCATGAACACGCACAATGCTGCCTCAGATTGCTCTCTCAGCACCGTCGCGTCATTGTGCCAATACATAAATGGCGCCCAACGCGGCTTTTAAAGCCCGTTAATAGTCCTACACGGACCTTGCAGTAAAAATTTTTTTTGGTGTTTAGTACCACTTGTTCCTTCACGGACAACGTTTGATTTTTTTGTTTAAGGTTCACCACATTTACCAAGCGCTCGCTGTGGGATTAGGTAGTACCGCGAGGCCTTAGTCCTTGTCTGTTTTGTCGAATTTTTTTCAGCATCCTTGTCCAAATTCTATGTGAATTTTTCTTTGTTTTCGCTTTTAGGCCTACCCTTTATCTTCTGCGGTAACTTCTTCTTTTTGGAGTAGCTTCGAACCATGCTGACCTGCACGGCTTGCTAACAAGCGGTGTTCGCTTGGCTATGCGTGCAGGTGTATTAGTGGTTCATCCTTGTCCTGTTTCTAGGGTCGGCGACTCTGGTATCAGGCGTGATACCGCCTGCCACTGCGTCGGTCCGTGAACAGGATCCTCGATTAATTTTCCCTGGTGGACGTTGAAGTTGGTACAAGGGCTTAACCGTCTTTGGTATCAGGCGTGTTACCGCCTGCCACTGCGCCCCTTGCCCTCCTGATGGTCTATCCAGCTTTTAAAATTCTATTTTTTTGTTTATGTCCTGCTTCCATTTTTCTCTGTCTGTTCTTCCCTCCTGATTGATTTTCCAAGAGGTAGCTCAGGAGTGGGTGGACAGCGGACTACTTCTAAATTAGTTTTAATTTTTTTTGAAAAAGTTTCCCTTTCGTGACGATGCAAATTTGGATTTTTTGTTTCTGTCCTTCTTTTGGGTGCGGACCTGAAGCTGTGTCGGCGATGTGGATGACCCTTGGGGATGACTGTGAGACATAGTCTTCTCCAACTGACATCGACATGCAGGTACACTCACATTAGTATTAATGTTTAATTCATTTGTTCATACACACTGTGTTACACTAATTATAGCGGATTTTTTTTGCTGTAAGTACGTAGGGTACTAATTTTTTTGCAAATCTATTTTGTGCACAACATTTTCTTTCTTCGAACTTTCTTTGCGTGTTAGTTATAAAAACGTATATTGAACGGTGTTAACATCCTAGGTAATCATGGGCGATGCGTGCGGACGCACCTATTATGGCCTGCCCATCGTTCATAGGGTACTTCGGAGGCCACATCTGTTCTCGGCTCTATCTCCACTCGCGAAAGAGTTTGTTCCTAAATTGGACTACTGCCTACCGTTGACTAGCGGCCATGTCTTTCCTAAGGCTAAATATATTTCAACTTCTGAATCACCGGACGAGGGCGCAGCGTTGCGTTACCTTTCGAACGTGTTAGATTGTTTAACCGAAAATCCAGTTTTTTTCGATTCAATTGCATCGAGGATGTTAATTATTTTTGAAGAGTTTAAGAATAGTTCTTTCGTATTAAGTCAGGCTATGGAGGTTATCTTCAACCGATGCGTTGCAGAACCGGCATTATGTATTACGGGAGCTAAATTATATGGTCTGCTGGATTCGATGAATCCCGAGAAGCGTAGTGTTTTTAGAAGTCTACTTAGATTAATGTTGGCCTATCAGCAGGGTATAATTAGGCAGTACAAACCGAACGGTCGTAGGCTGCGAGGTGTCGCGTTATTCATGTTGGCCGTACGTAACCTAACCTTCCGAAGAAAATTTAGATTAAACTGAAAAAATAACATAATTATTCCTCAATTTTTCATTATTATTTTATTGGCATCATTATAGAAGGTCTAGTTATTACAAAAACCACAACGACATTGTAAGTTAAGTTCCATAAAGAAGAATTTCACTGCATCTACAGCTCCTTCATTCATTCACGATATGAAGGTGATAACAGACAGAAAAGCCAAGGCCGATTTATTAGCATCTCTGTTTGCTTTAAATTCTTCCCTATCCGAAACTGATGCGCTACCCCCAGTTCTCGAGCACAATGCTCATTTAATGGACAGGGTTTTCTTCAGGACTCGCGAGGTGTACAGGTGCCTCAAGGAGCTCGATGTCAACAAATCCACTGGACCCGATAATATACCCTCTATCGTCTTAAAACAATGCGCGTCACCTTTGGCTAAACCTCTGCGCAAACTTTTTGCCCTATCATACTCCTCCGGAGTTTACCCAGACTCTTGGAAACTTGCCCATGTTCAGCCAATTCCGAAAAAAGGTGAAGCCAGCGACCCTTTAAACTACCGCCCAATAGCAATTACTTCTATTCTCTCCAAAACCATGGAGACGATAATCAACAAAAAGCTTATGGGATATCTAGAATCCAACCTACTCATAAACGACAGACAATATGGCTTCCGCCAGAAAAGATCCACCGGCGATCTTTTAGTCTGTCTTACAGAACACCTCAGCCGTAGTCTGCATGGATCTGTCGAGTCTAGTCTGGTTGCTCTAGATATCTCCAAGGCTTTCGATAGAGTTTGGCAATCAGCCCTGTTAGCCAAACTCAAAGCTATTGGAGTCGACTCACTTCTACAGAAGTGGATCAAGAATTTCCTTTTCGGCCGTTCAATCAAAGTAATATTGGATGGCGTCAAATCCGCATCCCACCCGATCTCGGCGGGGGTCCCCCAGGGGTCAATCTTATCTCCGGCCCTATTCCTTATCTTTATAAATGACCTTCTTTCGATCCCCTCCAACCCACTTCTCAGCTTCGCTGGCGACGGTACTCTACAGTACTCGTACAGCTTCGATACTAGGCAGACTCATGCCAGATCCTGTCTTGATGATCGCGAACGTATGTCCAACTCTATTAATAACGACATTGAACTGATTCTAAAGTGGGGAGAGAAGAATCGTGTTGAATTCAACCCCGCCAAAACCAAGTGTTGTCTTATCTCCAAAAAGAAGCTCAACACCCCTCCACCCTTGAAAGTGAATGAAGTTCAACTAATGGCCGAATCATCTTTACACATCTTAGGCGTGACATTAGCCAAGGACTTGCGATGGAATGACCACATATTCCAAATCGCCAAACAAGGATCTCAGTGCTTGGGATTTCTTAAGAGGTGTAAGTTCCTCTTCCAGCCATCGGCCCGTGCTGTTATTTATAAATCCTACATTCGGCCTCTTCTCGAATATAACTCCCTCGTTTGGGGCGGCGCTCCAATAACCACCTTGGCATGGTTAGATAAGGTCCAAAAAAGGCCCTTCAATTAATTGATGACGATACCGCTTGCTCCACCATCGACCCCCTCAGCCACCGTAGGAATGTAGCAGCACTGACAAAATTTTATCGCTACTATCATAGTGACTGTTCCTCCGAGCTAAACGCTCTCCTGCCTCCACGGCATTCTTATACCCGCAACACCAGATTAGCCCACTCGTCTCATTCCCTCCACCTGCAACTCCCCCTTTCACGCACTCAACAAGATATGAATTCGTTTGTTAATAGAACAACTCGGCAGTGGAATAATCTCTCGCAGTCAGTATTTCCGAGCTCCTACAACATCCAAGAGTTCAAACGCAGGGTTCATCACCACCTTCTTCAATACCCCCCCGTTCCTTTATAACCCCTCCAACCCCCTCCCTCGTACTAAGCTTACTGCTAGACATTGCACCATGACGTGACAAATGACATGACGGACTAGTAGTACAAAGGGTGATTCCTGACCTTAGCACTGCCACATAAAAAAAAAAAAGTTAAATTATTGTGCGTATACTAATTCTATCTACGTTTTTTTCTGAAAGATTAAGCACCACCTCATAATAGCGTGGTCCGATGTTAGTTTATAAATTCAGCGTATTCGTTGCTGGTCTCTTTACTCTTCGGTCAGTCTTGAGAATGTCTCTCGGCGAACTGTTTGACTGTCGTTCCACCGGAGGGAGTCAAAGGCAATGTGGTATTGCTGGAGACTGGCCCGATGGAGTGAAAGCAAACTGGGTTTGTACGTAAATGTTTGGAGACTTGTGGATATCCGTCGGGGGACAATGTGGTATTGTCTTCCGCCTGTTATTCGCAACTCCAAATATTTCTTTGGGAGGTTTTCCAGATTGGCCATCGCAAATTACGGTTGCAACCATGAGCCTAAATTACAGTTAGCTTTTCACCCGCTCTTTATAGTACCAAGTTGTTCATATGTACCCGGCTAGCTCACTAGAGCATGAGACTCCTATTCTCAGGTCGTGAGTCGAGTCCCACATTGGCGCCAAAGATATTAGATCCTATGGCATAAAAAACCGTCCGTTTTTTTCGGCTCCTCACTACCTCGCGAGTCGGCCTTGTGGACCCGAGGGTATGTAACGGTCGGTTGTAAAATTTATGTTGATTGGGAAATTTTCTTTCGAAGTCACTTTGTAGGTATTGGGAAATTTGTAGAAAATCACTTGGGAACTATTGGAAAATTTAAACGAGGGATGCGAGGAAAAAAATTATGGGAGGTCACGAAAAATATTTGAAAAGGAACGGATTTTGTTATGGGAGTGGAAAAAAAAAGTTGGAGCCTTGTTGGTTGTCGCCGGAATTTCATGAAGAAGTTAGTAAACTTAAGCAATAATATAATATAATATCGCTGTAAATTTTGATTTTAAACGCTGTTTAAATGGTGTACGGACGGTTCTGTATATTCGAGGGAATGAATGACTAGTGAATGAAGCAGGAGCGGACAACTTAGTAGGTCAACATCTAAGAAAGAGGAAGCGGCCGAGAGGACCGAAAGGAAGAGAAGACGACGACGTGCGACTGCTCTACAACACACACACTTGGGGAAGAAAAGGATCCACAGAAGGACGGCGTGGGGCGGAGTTTATAAATTGTATTGGAGTTAGTTTTGGAGAAAAGAAAAAAAAGTCCTCTTAAACTCGGTGCAGCAGAAGGTAAATTAATAACATCAAAATATATGTAGCGTAGTAGGTTGATTGAAGCAGGAATAAGAAAAAAACGAATAGGATTAAAAACCACACTCGGGAGGAAGGTTTCAGCTATTCAGCGGAGAGAAACAAAATTTTCTTTCAATAAAAAACTGTGGATTTTTGTCTTTAATATCCTGTCGAGGGTCGCTACTTAAAATATTATCTAAAAGCGGCTGCGGACGTCTTAAAAATATATAACAAAACATTAAGAGAATTTTTTTGTGTGGTTCGTATATTTTTTTTTGTTGGAGGAAAATACAGAGTTCTTATTTATAATTATTTGTGACTTTATTTGCTCCTTTTTGGAGGTATTTTATTCTTTTGTTGTTTCTGGGCAATATGTTCTTTCTGAAATTAAACCTGTGTGAGTGAATTTGTAAAAAGACCAGGCGTGTTTGGTACCAATACAATGTTTCAAAGAATTTTTTTTGAACGAAATTGTCTAGACACATGTAATAGTAGAACAAAAATTTGTTTTTGTTGCATCTGGCATCTATTGAATATTGTCATAACTTCTTCTCGTATTATTGTGTTGTCCTTTTTTTTCTTAAGTAAAACAAAAAAACAAAAAATTTATAATGAGTAACATAAATTGTTAAATTCTTTTTGGGAATGGTTGGGGCGGAATTTCATTTCTTTTCAGGGTTCCTAAGTAGTGCCTTTCCTTGTCAGCTGGTGGTTATCCAGGCTATGAGCTGGCAAGGGACCGAACTACAGTGACGCGGCTCAGGCGATGCCTGGAGAATGATGGAGGCGGAATCTGGAATTGCACAGTCACTGGTAAGTGGTGAACCATATTGCATATAGGCCCGGCCACACACCCCACGACCCCCCCGGCGAGCTAGCGTTCATCGTGTGGCCGGCATAATGTCATAACCGTTAGGGAGAGGGAATTTTTATGTGGAATTTTTTATGTAGGTGCATGTTCCTAGAGTCAGGTTCTTCAGGGCTTCTGGCTCTGGGGCATGAACACGCACAATGGTGCCTCAGATTGCTTTCTCAGCACCGTCGCGCCATTGTGCCAATACAGCCTTAATGCAGTCACAGTGCCGGATAGATATCCACATAGATATCCCGGATAGATATCCACTTTCACAATTTTTCTGTGAACCTTCACGGATGCACGATTTTTTCGAAGGTGGATTTGGCGCGTGCGTATCATAATATCCTTATTGCACAAGAAGACGTGCATAAGACTGCTCTAATAACACCCCTTGGTCTGCTTGAGTTTACTCGCATGCCATTGGGGTTAAGAAATGCAGCCCAGTCATTTCTAAGATTTATGAATGAAGTCACAAGAGACTTAGATTTCATTTATGTCTATCTAGACGATATACTTATCGCTCGTAGATCCGAGGATGAGCATCTCACTCACCTCGAACAACTGTTCAAACGCCTTGATAACTTTGGGTTAACCATGAAGTTGTCAAAATGCGTTTTTGGGGTCAGTGAGATTATGTTTTTCGGACATAGTATCGGCAAGGATGGAATCCTTCCATCACCCGAACGTGTCCAAGCAATTAATGACCTCACAACTCCAACAACAGTTAAACAAATTCAAAAAATTTTAGGAATGGTGAACTTTTATCACCGGTTTATTCCTAAACTAGCACAAATGCTAGTGCCAATTAATGAACTTTTGGGGAAACTCCTCAATTGTCCCATCAACAACAAAAAATAAGGAACAACTTCCTTGGCCCACAGAATGTCAACAAGCATTCCTCGACGTGAAAGCCGCAATGTCTGCAGCAGTTATGCTGATACACCCACTAGAGGATATAGCGTCACAACTGATGCTTCCGATTTTGCTATCGGAGCTGTGCTGGAACAATTTAACGGTCACAGATGGCAACCATTAGCTTTCTTTTCCAAGAAGTTGTCATATTCTGAATTTGATCGCGAACTACTCGCAATCTGTTAGAAAAGGTGTTGGGATGATGCGAGTAAAAAGAGATTTAGTTTTAGTTTTTACTTTGTGTATTAATGCTTTATAATAAAAAATATGACAGACAAGAAGAAGATAGAAAGAAGTTCAAAATTAAAGGTTATTACATTTATATAGGGTTGCCATATATCTAACACTCCCCGTCAACGCTATATGATTTCAATGATTTTAATTCGACTCCAAGTCCTTCAAAACAAAAATAATGCTTCGATTGCGGCGTAGGTTTGGTAAGAGCATCCGCCAACCTTTTGTCCGTTGATAAGCAGTTCGGTTGTTCCATTTGAAATAGCTTCTCTGATGTAGTGATAGCGAATATGTAGGTGTTTTATTCTTGACCTTCTTCCTTGATAGTTGGCTATGTATGAAGCGCTTTGACTATCTGTATACATTGTAATTGGTGAAGATTCGTCGTGTAGCTTCAATTCACACAACAGTAGTTTGAAATACGAGGCACGTTTTGCGGCTGAGCTCAATGTTATATACTCTGCTTCTGCGCTAGATGTGGTGACAATTTTTTGTTTTCGAGATTCCCAGTCGATGGTTCCTCCAGCGAAAACGAAGGCTATACCAGATTGTGATTTCCTATCATTGCAGTCTTCAGCCCAATTCGAGTCAACGCAAGCGCAGATCGGTTTGTTTTTGCAATTAAGTGTACCTTTGAGGTATCTGAGAATGGACAATGCCCTATTTAAGTGCTGCTTGCGCGGATCCTGATTAAATTGAGATAGCATATTCACGGCACAGGAAATATCAGGTCTACTGAATGTCGATAAATGTAAAAGACTTCCGATAAGCTTTTGATAATCTTGTTGGTTGACTGTTTCACCTTCTATTTCGGGATCACTTTCCAATTTTGTTTTATTTGGCAATGGCGTTCTTCTAGCTTTACAGTTTTCCATACCGTAACTACGTAATAAATTTTTAATATAACCAGTTTGGCTTATTGATATTGTACTTAATTTCCTATTACGGCAAATTTCTAGACCTACGGTTAGCTTTGGTTCACCTAAGTCCTTGATTTCAAAACTAGCCTTTAGATGACTCTTTAACTGTTCAGAAATAGAGGTATTTTTCGTAGCTACAATTATGTCATCAACGTATACAGTCAGGTACGTCATAGTGTTGTCTATAATTTTATAGTAGATGCATCTGTCGTAATTTGAATTACTGAATCCAATTTCACGCAATTTAGAGTCCAACTTTTTATTCCATTGAAAACCTGATTGTTTCAGACCATATATAGCATGTTTTAATTTGCAAACTTTATTTTTATCCTTAATAAAGTAAGGTGGTTGTTCCATATATATTTCCTCTTCAAGATCTCCATAAAGAAACGCAGTTGATACATCTATATGATGCAAATCCAGATCTTTCTCTACAGCGATGGCATATAATAATCGTATAGAACTTATCTCGGCCACAGGTGCAAAAGTCTCAAAATAGTCGATGCCGTAAAATTGTGAATAGCCTTTTGCAACTAGTCTAGCTTTCCGTTTATCTACCATTCCATTAGTATTGTATTTGGTTTCGAATACCCATCTACAGCCTATCACGTTTTTGTCATTTGGTCGGTCCACTAGATCCCATGTACGATTCCTCTGCAAAAAATTCCACTCGGTTTCCATTGCCCTTCTCCATTCATCAGCATGTTCCGAAGTTTCAATCTCTTTCAGAGATTTAGGGTCATTAATCGCTTTCGCTAACATCGCATTTTCATCTAAATGTTTGTCTACATTTATTGAACCACCTAAACGTGTTGGTCTTAGACATTCCTTTATGTTTTTCATTGCTGTCTGGGCAGCTTGGCGTCTTGGCCTTGGGCTTGCTGTAGCTTCAGACAATGCGTCAGAGAAACATTCTTCGTCAGATGCATTTTCATGTAATTTTTCTAAGCATTCCTTTTTTTCCCCTTTTGTTAAATCTTCATGTGAATCGCTTTGCAGATTTGTCTTGAATTCATAAAATCTGTTTTCATTCTTAGTATCTTGACTTTCTACAAACTTTACATCTCTACTTTTAACAATTAAACGAGTGCCCTTTTTCCATAACCGATATGCTTTAGCATCCTGTGAATAGCCTAAAAATATAAACTCCTCACTTCTCGGAGAAAATTTACTGTTTTTTCCGGTCTTATTCAAAACAAATGCCTTGCAACCAATTTCTCTGAAATGTGACACATTCGGTTTTTTTAAAGTTCATAATTCCACTGGGGTTACGTTTCCATTCATTTTCGTGGGGCATCTATTCCGAATAAAGGCTGACGTATTAATTAATTCTGCCCATAAATACTCCGGTAAGTTTGCTTTAATCATCAGGCACCTTGACATTTCAACTAAAGTTCGATTACACCTTTCCGCAATACCGTTCTGCTGAGGCGTATATTCGGCGCTAAACTCTTGCTTAATTCCATTTTGCGAACAAAAATTTTTAAATAAATTAGAAGTATATTCTGTCCCATTGTCGGATCGGATACGCTTAATTTTATTACCAGTCTCATTTTCCACCATAATTTTAAAAGATTTAAATTTTTCAAGAACTTCGTTCTTTTTGTTCATAAAATACACAAAAATTTTTCTGGAATAGTCATCGATAAAGGTTACAAAATAAATGGGCTTACTCAGTGATTCCTTCTTCATCTCATCATCATCTGTAGCACTACAGCTTATTATTGGCCTTGGCTTCCTCCAACATTTCTCTCCATGCCGTTCGGTTCCTGTCTAATGCCTTCCAGTTGCGTACGCCTAACTTTACTAAATCTTCCTCAACGGAGTCCATGTATCGCTTTTTTGGTCGACCTGAATTTCGCTTTCCATCAGGAATTCGATTCAACGCCAATTTTGCGGGGTCGCTATCGTCAAGCCTTTGTACGTGTGCCACCCATCGTAATCTACTTAATTTTATACTTTTGACAATGTCGGGTCCCCGGTACAGTTGGTATAATTCGTGATTATATCTCCTTCTCCATTCACCGTTTTCGTAGACACCGCCAAATATTGTACGTAGAATTTTTCTTTCAAAGAAGAGTTTCATCAGCCACTTTCAAAGTCCATGCCTCTGATCCAAACATCAGAGCGGGCTTGATTAGCGTGGTATATAGTTTACACTTCATTCCTCTAGACAAAATTGCGTGATGTAAGATGTTGTCGAAGTCCAAACTAGCATCTGTTAGCAACGTTTATTCTCCTTCTGATCTCCGTTGTCTCACCACTGTCAGCTTGCAATACGGTTCCAAGATACGTAAATTCTTTAACGGTTTCTATATTATATGCATCTATGGTGATATTTTGTCTTGGAGTTGCATATCTTTTTGAAGTACAAAGATACTTAGTTTTTGCTTCGTTGATGAGCAATCCCATCTTTTTCGCAGCTGCTTCCAGTTTGATGAAGGTTTCTTTCACACTCGCAAACGACCTACCTATTAGAGCGACATCATCAGCATAAGCCATCGTTTGTGTTGACTTGTTAAAGATGGATCCCGTTGTTTCTACCCCAGCGTCTCTCACCACCTTCTCCAACACTATGTTAAATAGGAGGCATGACAGCGCGTCACCTTGTCTCAGGCCTCTCTGTGATGTGAAACTATCTGAGAGGTCTCGTTCAACTCGTACTCTGCATCGTACTACCTCGATTGTAGCTTTTGTTACTTCGATTAGGTGTTTTGGAAATCGGAAGCACTCCAATATGGTTTGTAGTGGACCTACCTGGTCGAAAGCCACATTGATAACTACCTATTATGCCTTCTGCGATGGGTAGAAGTTTTTTGTATAAAATAGTGGACAGTACTTTATACGCTGAGTTGAGGAGGGTAATACCCCTATAGTTCTCACAAACGAGTTGATCTCCTTTTTTATGCAGGGGGCATATTACACCTTCCGTCCATTCAAGTGGGATCTTTTTCTGACGCCAGATCGATTCTATAAGTTTATGTAATCCATTCCTTAATTCTTGGCCACCATATTTCCACATCTTAATTGCTATGCTATCTTTTCCTGGGGCTTTATTGTTTTTGAGATTCGTCATAGCTTCTTGTACGTTGTCCATTGTAGGGACATCACTTTCATTAGCAGCACCAGTATCACTATCATTATTGGTTGGTGCGTTTCTATTTGTTTGATTCACATCACTTTCACTCTCATTTTCGTCGCCTCTATTCAGTAGCTCATTAAAATACTCCCCCCATCTTTCTAAAACCTCTTGTTTTTGGCTCAGGATATTACCGTTTTTGTCCTTACACATCGATCCTCTGGGTTTAAACTCTTTACGTTGCTTGTTCACTTTCTCATATAACTTCCTCACTTCGTTATTATTCCCGAGCTCGTTTATCTCTACAAATTGTTCCTCCAGCCACGTCTTCTTTTTTCTTTTGTGCGTACGTTTTTCTAGTCGTCGTTTTTCCTTATAGGTCGCTACGGAATTTCTAGTTCTATATCTTTGCAGCATATTAGTATATGCTTCATTCTTATCTTTCGTTACTCTAGCGCACTTTTCGTCGAACCAGTCTTGACGTCTTGCTCGTCTTTCATAGCCTAGCTTGGTTGCAGCGGCTTCCTTTATTATGGTACTTAGTTTTGCCCATTCCTCATCAATATTGGCATCGATACTTGTAGCTTCGTTATTCGATGCACCGAACCTTCTATTTAGCTCTGCTACATATTCTTCCCTAATTTGTTCTTCGTTGGTTGATTCCTTCTTCATTGGTCCACAAATATCTGAATGTATAAGTTCAAGCTGATTAACTGTAGATTTTTTATTGTTTGTAATGAATGGTAACCTAGTTTGTTTACCAGTTATGCAGGCTGTGCATATTATTTCAGATGTTCTGAAGTTTGGTAGTCCATTTACCATATTTTCGCGCTGCATTTGTTTTAATGAAGAAACCTTTAGATGCCCCATTCGATTATGCCAAAGTTCTAAGGAATCATGCATATTAGCATTATTATCACTTGCATTAAAAAAGCACTCTCTGGTTCTTTCGTTTTAGAAGTAGGAACGCTATATTTCTTTACAATAAACAGGCCGTTTTCGCGCCTGCCTTGCAAAATTAGATTTTTATCTTTATTAAAAATTTTCACCGTGTTATTTTCAAAAGTCACTTTATTTTTGGCAACGGTTGCTTTATTTATAGAGATTAAATTTTCTCTTAATTCTGGAACAAATAAAGTGTTAAAAAGTTGTAAATTTTTACATACATTCGTACTGATTCGCACAGTACCTATACCTTTAATTTCAAGTTTAGTATTATCAGCCAACTCGACGTATCCAAGTGAACCTTTCGATAAATCTGTGAATAATTCTTCCTTATTGCACATATGCGACGTAGCACCACTATCTAAGCACCAGCACTGATTATTAATATTACTTGTCACTCCAAAAACTTTTGGTGTTGTATACATATATTCTTGCATTATGAAGCCTTGTTCCACCATACAGCTGTCACCCACTTGTCTGGCTGTTGCATTTAGCATGCAGAATTTCGCTTTATGCCCTCTTTTACCGCATCGTCTACAATTATAGTTACGGTAATTATTATGAATAGGGTTAACGTAAGTATTCATTGAATGTTTTTTTCTTGTTTTAACAGGGTACATTTCTTGATTAGGTTTACTTTGGTTGAAATTATGTTTACTAAAATATTTGGCTTTCATTGCGAAGTTATCTGTTGAATCCTTGTGTTTGTCTCCTATTTCCATGAGTCTGATGCGCACGGTTTGGTATGATGGAAAATCCTTCTTTTTTTTTTTTTTTTTTTTTTTTTATGTGACAGTGCTAAGCTCAGGAGTCACCCTTTGTACTACCAGTCCGTCATGTCATTTGTCACGTCATGGTGCAATGTCTAGCAGTAAGCTTAGTACGGGGAGGGGAGGGGGGTATAGGTTAAGGGTTAAAAGGAACGGGGGGGTATTGAAGAAGGTGGTGATGAACCCTGCGTTTGAACTCTTGGATGTTGTAGGAGCTCGGAAATACTGACTGCGAGAGACTATTCCACAGTCGAGTTGTTCTATTAACAAACGGATTCATATCTTGTTGAGTGCGTGAAAGGGGGAGTTGCAGGTGAAGGGAATGAGACGAGTGGGCTAATCTGGTGTTGCGGTTATAAGATTGCCGTGGAGGCAGGAGAGCGTTTAACTCGGAGGAACAGTCATTATGATAGTAGCGATAAAATTTAGTCAATGCTGCTACATTCCTACGGTGGCTGAGGGGGTCGATGGTGGAGCCAGCGGTGTCGTCATCAATTAATTGAAGGGCCTTTTTTTGGACCTTATCTAACCATGCCAAGGTGGTTATTGGAGCGCCGCCCCAAACGAGGGAGTTATATTCGAGAAGAGGCCGTATGTAGGATTTATAAATAACAGCGCGGGCCGATGGCTGGAGGAGGAACTTGCACCTCTAAAGAAATCCCAAGCACTGGGATGCTTGTTTGGCGATTTGGAATATGTGATCATTCCAACGAAGGTCTTTGGCTAATGTCACGCCTAAGATGTGTAGGGATGGGTCGGCCTTTAGTTCAACGTCATCCACTGTCAAGGATGGTGAGGTGTTGAACTTCTTTTTTGAGATAAGACAGTACTTGGTTTTAGAGGGGTTGAATTTGACACGATTCTTCTCTCCCCAATCTAGAATTGGTTTGATGTCTTTTTTAATAGAGTTGAACATTAGTTCACGATCATCAAGACAGGATCTGGCATGTGTCCGTCTTGTATCGAAGCTGTACGAGTACAGTCTGCGTGTCAAAAGCTGCTTGCACATCTTTATAATTTTCATCCAAACTATCCAGCAACACAACTGATATAAGATCATCGTCTAATTTTGCATCAAGCTCAGTCAAGCGATTAACTATCAGGTCAAATTTTCTCAAGTATTCATCCATTGTTTGAGTTGAGTTCATACGTGTGTTCAGTAATTTTCTAAATTCTTCGGCCTTTTGCCTAATGCTTTTTCTATCATAGCTGCTTTCTAAAAAGTCCCAAATTTCTTTTGAAGTTTTGAACTTTTTTACCAATGCCACAATTGCGGGCTACATAGCAATTAGTAGCTCACTTCGGGCATCCATATCCTTGTCATCAAACTTGTTTAGTGCTTCACCTACTGTCGTGGGGCGCACTTCCTTTCCAAGGACTATATTTAAGTATCGTCCCTTGTGCAGGATTCCCTCCATTTGGGCTCTCCAAGTTGGATAATTGTCTCCATTAAATAATGGTATTCGACTATTGAGGCTAGAACTGGACATCCTTAAATTGTAAGAATAATTAAATAGATTTTCCGTAAATTTTAATTTACTATATATCTATGTGGTATCCTGAACGCCTGGGCCCATAACCTGTTAGAAAAGGTGTTGGGATGATGCGAGTAAAAAGAGATTTAGTTTTAGTTTTTACTTTGTGTATTAATGCTTTATAATAAAAAATATGACAGACAAGAAGAAGATAGAAAGAAGTTCAAAATTAAAGTTATTACATTTATATAGGGTTGCCATATATCTAACACAATCTTTGCAGCAATAAAACATTTTCGGTACTATGTTGAAGGAAGAAATTTTTTGGTCTATACTGACCACAAGTCTTTAATACATGCCCTTCATACAAAAACCGAAAGATCTCCCCGCCAAACAAGACACCTGAGCCTAATTTCCCAGTTCACAACAGACATCAGACATGTCTCTGGGAAATAAAACGTTGTCGCAGATTATTTATCTCGCTCTTTAGCGGCCGGTAAAGTTGACACAATCACCTTCGATTTGCCACATCTGGCGAAAGCACAAGAAGGTGACAAAGAGTTACAACGACTCCAAGAGCATCCCAGTAGTAGCTCAAAGGTAAAACTAATACTCACACCAATCCCTTTCACAACTCATAAAGTTTGGTGTGAGATTAGCACGGGTACATTACGCCCTTATATACCTTCATCATTAAGAAAATTAGCAAGACAACCTATCACTAAAAAAATATTTTTGGCCAGCGATCAACAAAGACTGGAACAACTGGTCTAGATCCTGCATAGGTTGTCAAAAATCTAAAGTTTCGAGCACACCAAATGCTGAATAAACTAAACTTGGGCTATTCAACTAATAGCCTGGTTTATGTTAATGAAAGCCTAACGTCGAAAAACAGTGATATACTGCGGACGGCGCGGAACCTCCTTAAGAGGAATCTTGTCTCATCTGTTTTTACTCCTCGTGGCTTAGTTTATGTACAAATAGAAAAAAATAAGCAGGCCCAAATATTTACTTCGGCACTCGACCTGAATGAAGCAGCCAACTCTGCGTCAACTCCTGGATCACAGTGAAGAATTTTTGGAGCAGCTCCTCGCCACTGGGGCCATCATTAACAATCTACATATGCTTGATGATGATGATAGCTAGTATTACTAGCAGTATTTTTAAGTATTATTTTTTAATATTAAGGTTTAATAGATGTCCTCCTCACTGTGTTGTTTCTCTCTATCTTCTTTTTTTATTGTTTTCTTCCGCTTTCTTTTACATCTCTTCCCCTTCTATTTTCCTCTGCTTTCTAGATATTTTCCTTGTGGTTGCTTCTGTATTCTTGGTTGTGCGTTATGATAAAATTTATTAATGAATCGTTCTTCTAATCGGGTGTGCAATGTGGCAATGCTACTCAATATTCTCTGTTCCTCCACTTCAGGACTGAATATATCCACTATGAATGCGAGGAGTTTAAAAAACAAAATGGACGAGCTTAGGTATATGTGCATGTACATGTTATGCTAGTAAGTGAGACTTGGCTTAAACCTGAAGTCCCTTCCTCTTTTGTTTCCCTATCTGGCTTTTCGCTGCATCGCAATGATCGTGTTGGTCGTACTGGTGGTGGGGTTGCCATATATGTATCCTCTATGTTTCTATCTAGAGTTGTTGGTAAATCGAGTGGCTCTCAATTTGAGTTCATTGCTGTTGAGATAAAATCTAAATATGATAAATGTGTTGTCGTCAATGTATACTGTCCCCCTAATATATTTAATTCCGATGATGCTGTTGAGTTTCACAACTTTGTTTCACGTTTCTCTGTTCATTATGATAATATAATGGTTGCCGGGGACTTTAATGTTAATCTGCTTAGGGACAATTCACGTGCAAACTCGCTTAGATTTTTTCTCGCATCTTTGGACTTACATATTCTTAATCGTCTTCCTACTTATCTGAATTGCTGTAATCCTTCCCTACTTGATGTTCTATCTACTACCTCTATTGATTCAGTGTTAAAACACAACCAAATTTCTCCCCCTAGCTTCCTCGATCATGATATTCTGTTTCTCTCTATTCGTTTTTCCTTTCGCCAGTCTTCCATGCATTCGTCATTTTCCTATCGCGATTATAAGAACATCAATTTCAATCTGCTCTCCGAACTAGCCTCTTCTGTGCCTTGGGGCGATATATATATAACACTACCTGTGTTGACACTAAAGTCGATCTCCTGACCTCTTTTATTCGATCTCTCTATGATCGGTGTATTCCCTTGGTTACTAGAAGATGCAATCTGTCTTCACCTTGTCCTTGGTTTTCGCGTGAAATCCGCGACTTGATAATGCAGCGCGAGTCCATGTACAGACGTTATGGCAGGACTAAGATCCCTGGCTACCTAAGCGAATACAAAAAGCTTCGTAATCTCATCACTAGTAAGGTTATCTCCGCTAAACGCGAGTATTACTCCCGCAAACTTGATCCTGCTTTAAAATCTAAACAACTGTGGCATAATCTTCGTTCTATGGGTATTCATGCTTCGGTGCCTATCCCCTTTAATACTGATGTAAATCGTCTTAAGGGGTTATATACCTTTTTGAGCGGAAAAATTGAGGAAAATTTGGAGTTTTTGTAAGGTGTGTAGCAATCATTTTATTTTACTAAAGTTATTATTTATTGATTGTTCATGTTTTTATGAAAAAAACAAGTACTTTTTCTTAAAAAAATATAAAAAATTAACGGAGTTATGGCAATTCTCTCAAAACCCTTTTTTTTAAAGCGGCTTGCGGTGACCACGATTGCACAAGAACTATTTGACCGATCATCTTCAATTTTTTTTTAAATTGTCCGTAATGATTGTGCTCAGTTCGTGAACGATTCGGTTTTTATGCACAAATTTTTACTTTGCAGATCAGAATTTTAAAATAAAATTTGTAGAGCTCGAAAAATCAACTTTTTGAAAAAATCGTTACTGTATGCAGAAAAAACCAAATATTCTTTAAAATAATCGTTCACGAACTGAGCACAATCATTACGGACAATTTAAAAAAAAAAATTGAAGATGATCGGTCAAATAGTTCTTGTGCAATCGTGGTCACCGCAAGCCGCTTTAAAAAAAAGGGTTTTGAGAGAATTGCCATAACTCCGTTAATTTTTTATATTTTTTTAAGAAAAAGTACTTGTTTTTTTCATAAAAACATGAACAATCAATAAATAATAACTTTAGTAAAATAAAATGATTGCTACACACCTTACAAAAACTCCAAATTTTCCTCAATTTTTCCGCTCAAAAAGGTATATAACCCCTTAATGCATCTTTCATCCAACGTCCTCCTAATCCTATCTCTTCCACCTCTTCTAATTCTGTCTGTTTTGATTCTCTTAGTTCTGATAGCTTTAGCGTCCGATGTGTGGACTCATCCGAAGTTCTTAAAATATTGCTGTCCATCTCCTCCAACAGCGTTGGATTTGATGGAATTTCTCCTAGCTTTATCAAGCTTCTCTCCCCCCTAATTGTGGAAACTATAACACACATTTTTAATTACTGCCTGTTACGGCGTCACTTTCTTAATACCGGTCAAAGACCAGGTGTTAGGAGGTGATCGTTGTAATAATTAAAAAATAGCTGGAATGTAGGATAGGTGCCGGCTGCTCTAAATAAAAGAGTCTAAGGTCCGTTTGATACAAATATATTTCTCCTATAAATTATAAATTCTAATTAAATCTATGCTTAAAATTAACTCTACGTTACTCGACTTCTTTGCTTTAAAATAAAAATTTGAATAAAAAACAGCTGGTCTTCTCCAAATATTCCTTGAAGTACTGCCTCAATCAGGTAAATCCGCTGTGTATCCAACCTCGGGGGGGGGGGGGGTGCTTCAGGAGAAGCATTCCTACTAATCTTTAAATAAAATTGTAAATTTTATTATTATTTAAATATGGTTGGATATCCCAAACCATAGAAATTTAATTTTGCTAAATGAGTCTTGTATGGCTCTTGTCCTATACAAGCTCACGTGAAATCGCCTAAAACAGGTGTAAACCGGAGGAAGATCCTGGTTCAAACTTGTCTGTAATGAACTCGCCAATTGTGTTATCAATTTATAACCAGATGAATATACTGGTGCTCTCTACACAATTTGTATACAACAAAGTTGTGATAAATGGAGTAAATTTACTTCGCCGAATTGTTTACAACAATTTATAAATCAGAAAAAAATATTCTGATGCCCTCTATGCAACTTGTATATTACAAAGTTGCTAGAAAATGGAGTAAATTTACTTCGCCGACTTGGTTATAACAATTTATAAGCAAAAAAATATTCTGCTGCACTCTATGCAACTTGTATCTTACAAAGTTGCTAGAAATTGACGTAAATTTACTTCGCCGAATTGTTTATAACAATTTATAACCAGATGAATATTCTGGTGCACTCTACGCAACTTGTATACAACAAAGTTGTGATAAATGGAGTAAATTTACTTCGCGGAATTGTTTACAACAATTTATAAATCAGAAAAAAATATTCTGATGCCCTCTATGCAACTTGTATATTACAAAGTTGCTAGAAAATGGAGTAAATTTACTTCGCCGACTTGGTTATAACAATTTATAAGCAAAAAAATATTCTGCTGCACTCTATGCAACTTGTATCTTACAAAGTTGCTAGAAATTAACGTAAATTTACTTCGCCGAATTGTTTATAACAATTTATAACCAGATGAATATTCTGGTGCACTCTACGCAACTTGTATACAACAAAGTTGTGATAAATGGAGTAAATTTACTTCGCCGAATTGTTTACAACAATTTATAAATCAGAAAAAAATATTCTGATGCCCTCTATGCAACTTGTATATTACAAAGTTGCTAGAAAATGGAGTAAATTTACTTCGCCGACTTGGTTATAACAATTTATAAGCAAAAAAATATTCTGCTGCACTCTATGCAACTTGTATCTTACAAAGTTGCTAGAAATTAACGTAAATTTACTTCGCCGAATTGTTTATAACAATTTATAACCAGATGAATATTCTGGTGCACTCTACGCAACTTGTATACAACAAAGTTGCTAGAGACTGGAATTGTTATTAAATCGAATTTAATATATCCGATACCTGGTGGAATAATTCCAACCAGAGAACTTAAATTGCCTACAAAGATTATTCACAAGTTACTGCAAGTAACTCTGCTATAATCTTTTCTTTGCTGTGTGCCGTGGCTGAATTAGCTAATCGCTATTCAGCTTTGTGTTGGAAGCTAAAAACCGCCACAAGAAATGAAAATTATTCTTGTTAAATTTAAATATATATATAATAATATATACATATATTTAAAAATAAATATCAATTAAATATTTTCTGTCTGCCTGAAAAACAACACTTTCGCTAAATAATCCTATCACAGCAATCAGCGGCTAAAAGCCCACCAATTATCTAAGCCCTATCTAAATATATCGGAATAATTCCAGATATGAACCTTCTCGGCGGATGTCCAGAGAAGATAAAATTTTTGATATCTGCCTCCGAGCCTCGTATCCTTCGCCAAATTCTTGTTGCTGGATATCGAGGCTAGGTGGGGGTATAATTGCTCAAAACTAGAGCGTAATTCTTAATGATGCTTTCCTACGTTTTCGCTTTCCATATATATACAGTGGCTCAAAGTAAAAATGGAACATGGCAAAAAAAAATCTTCCATGAGAAAATAATAATTTATTTATATAGTATATTTAATGCTGTCATATTTTCATAAAAGCATTATAAATATGTAAATAGTTAAAAAACAAAATTACTAGATTTCTATTCAACGATTTCATTATGAAAAAATAATAAAACTCTGAAAAATAACAAAAACTACCTCAAAGATAAAATGGAACATAATACTGAATTCATTCTTAATCCTAAATTTACATAAAAGTTTTATGATATAATTCTTTGTTGGCAGTCCCTTTTGCCTTTTAACTGCTTTAAGGCGATTTGGCATTGATTCGACTAATTTTCGGCAGTATGAAGGCTCAATTTTAGCCCATTCTTCGGTAAGTGCGGTTTTTAAAGCATCTCTATTAGGTATAGAATAGTTTCTTAACTTCTTCTTTAAATAACTCCATAAATTCTCAATTACATTGAGATCAGAAGACTGGGGTGGTGTTTCTAACACATGAGGGCACTTATGTATAAGTCAGCTACTGACATTGTAGGCTATGTGTTTGGGATCATTATCCTGGTAAAAGTAAAAATTTCTCTCTATACCCAATTGCCTTGCACTCTGCTTCACATTTGATTTTAATATGTTCGAATATGTACATGAACTGATCCATTATTCCTTCAATAAAATGAAGTTTTCCAGGTCCAGCTACAGACATGCAACCCCACACCATCACAGAACCTCCTCCATGTTTAACCGTTGGTTGCAGATTTTTTCCTTTCAGTTCTTCATTAACTCTTCGCCACATATATGATCTGCCATCTGATTGAAAAACTTTATATTTACTTTCGTCCGTAAATAATACGTTTTTCCAAAAAGAAGTTCAAAAATATATTTAATGCCTTCATAAAACTTAATTGAATTATAGCGTTTTCTAAACCTTAAACCTTTAGATCAGTTTGTTCCATTTTAACTTTGAGCCACTGTATATATATATATATATATATATATATATATATATATATATATATATATATATATGGGCCATTCTTTGTGAAACCGCCCACACGCTCTGACCACTTGTGGTTATAAGATACAAATGTGTAAATGGACTCAAAATTTTCGTTGAAGTGTCTACTTTTTGATTTTGAGTGGCAAGAGTTTTGATTTTTACAAATTTGGGGTGTTCCGCTCACTTCTTTGGCGAAGGATTTTGAGAAAAAAATTTAAATCTTGAATAAAATTCGTGTGTTCAGTTTTTTTTGAATGGCGACAGTGGCGTCTATTTCCTTGTAAAAAACTGAAAAATTTTGTCTTTTGTAAAATTTTCAAAAACCTTAACCTCCCTTTGCAAAAGTGGGTCGAAAAAACGGTCAATAATTGAATTTTAGAAAATTTTTTACCGGATAACAAAGCATCCTAAGAAAAAATTTTATAGAACAAGAAATGTTTACAATTCATCCAAGAATATGTGTGATTTTTTTCAGAATTTTTCAGATTTTTCGAGTAAATTTTTTGGCAATTTTCGAAAATTTAAAAAAAAATCAAAAATTCTGAAAAAATTTACAAATTTTCTTTGGCAAATTCTAAGTAATTTATGTTACATCAATTGGTTTTCTAAAGTTGATGCTTTTCGAGTAAAAAATGATATAACAAAAAACGATTAAAAAAGTTGATCCTTTTCGATTAAAAAATGATATAACAAATATAGAAAACTATGATTTAAAAGACTCAAAGCTGATGTAGCGGTCGCTACGCATTAATTTTGTTGTTATCTTATTGCGAGTTTAATTTTCTAATTTAAATACGTGTACTTACAATTTTGGAGTACAGTGTGCGTTACGTCATTTTCACTACTACTTTGGAAATACACTCTAGGGAAATCACAATCACGTACGCTTACACTGTACAAGTATTAAATGTATTCAAACATAGATACACTGATTCATTGACTTGAAAAATAAAAAATAGAAATGTATTAGTTTTACGTTAATAGCCTAACTGAATAGTCTTATTATATTGTGTTCATTGTCAGTATACATTAATTGTCGTAGTATAAGTTTTCATTGATGAAATAAAAAAAACTTTCGGTTATATAATTTAACCGCCGTTTTAAAATAAAGTCGTTAAATTTAAAACTTAAATAAATGTTTAAAAAAATAAGAGAATCCGGGAAAATCGTAATAAAAGAATAAATTAAATAAAAACATAATTTATTTATCCTAACTGCAAATTTTTATGAAGTTGAGAGGAATTTCGTTATACTCTAAAAGCGCATTCAGGAGTCGCTCCTCCCACTTCATCTGGTGACCCCGAAACGAAGAAAGAAGTTTTTCCTGCAATTTTAAAAAAGAAGATTGAGGTATTACAAAAAAGAAGAGGATTTTAATTCAAAAATAAAATAGAAAATTCATAAGAAGAAAGAAGAAAGAATAAAAGAACAATTTTAAGAAGGAGGTTTTTTTTTAAAAAAAGAAGAAAGAATACACGTAAGAGAGGAGAAGAAAGAAGACTCAATAAAACTTTTAAGGGAAGTTAAGTTCATTTTAAATTAATAATTTTCACCATTTTTAATTTCTTTTAAAAAAAAAAACAAAACACAAAAATTTTCTTTTTAAAATACAAAACTTTTCCTGGTAGTAGTGAATTTCTGATTTAATTTCTCTTCTTTAATTGATTTATATGATCTTTTCTTTTAAAAGTCGAAATTTTCCTTATTTAACGGTCGGTTTTAAAGTTTGAGTCCTCCGTCAACGCTATCGTCCGCGAAATTAATTTATAAGAAGTTCCGCGAATTTTAAGTGAATCGAAACTCTTTTCTTTGATTTTAAAAGAATTTCGTGTTACGTTAGTGCCTATATAGTGTGAAAATAATGAGTGTGCAAAATTCAGGGGATACTTTTACAAATAATGAAATCAACGCTTCTGCCGTTAAACTACCCTCCTTTTGGTCACCGTGTCCAGAAGCATGGTTTGTTTTGGCGGAAAGCCAATTTCATTCTAAGGGAGTTAGGCTGGATGATACGAAATACGAGCATGTCATCCAGGCGCTTCCCTTAGAAATAATTATGAATGTTTTGGATTTCATTCAAAACCCACCTCAGGAAGGCAAGTACGAGGCCTTTAAATCGACCTTGATTCAACGCTTCACGGAATCTGAAGAGAATAAGTTGGAGCAACTCTTATCCAACTCGGAGATGGGAGACAGGAAACCGTCAGACTTCTACAGATCAATGGACATTTTGGCTGGAACATCAACACATTTAGGGAAAGAATTAATCAAGAAGTTATGGATGCGGAAACTGCCTTCGGATATAAATATTGCTCTAATGGCATCTGGAAAGCAGAATATTCAAGATTTGATTTTGTTAGCAGACAAGATTTTCGAAGCATCTAAATTTAAATTCATTTCGGCAATCGGTAACAATTCGGCAAATCCTTTCCTGAACAAAGAAGATTTCAGCATAAATAGCCTTGATGTTAAAAAGAAAATAACCTTACTGGAGAATAAAATTGAAGATTTAGTAAATTTAATCAAGAGACTTACTATAAATAATAAAAATAATAATTTTCAACACGGATTTAGATCAAGAAGTAGAAATCGTTCAAATAGCAGACATAAAGAAAATAATAAGCCTTTTTGCTGGTTTCACTTTAAATTTGGAGATAATGCCAAAAGATGTGTTAAACCATGTAGTTATAAGAATTCAAAAAACTAAGTATCCCTTCAGCGTGTTGTAAAAATGTTATTCCAAGAAAGTCATGTAGACTATTTGTTTTTGATAAAGAAAATAAATTTAAATTTCTGATAGATACAGGAGCTGAATTATCTGTTGTTCCTAACGTTTATTTTGGTAAATACAAGAAAGATCCTAATTTTATTCTTTCAGCAGCTAATGGTTCGACGATAAACACATATGGAAATAAACTGTTGAAAATCGATTTCGGATTAAGAAGAGATTTAACATTTCCATTTATAGTAGCTAGTGTCAATAAACCTATAATTGGTGCAGATTTCCTTACGCAATTTAATTTATTGGTTGATCTTAAAAGGAAACGTTTAATCGACGGCGATACTGAGTTGAGTGTTAACGGAATTATGATTAAGGCAGACAGTCCATCACCCAGGCATTGTTCCTTTGACAGTGGATACGGCAAAATACTATCAAAATTTCCCTCACTAACCCAACCACCTCGTTATGACTTACCAGTACTACACAACATAGTACACTCTGTCCAAACAAAAGGTCAGTTACCTTTTTCCAGACCTAGAAGACTTGACAACAATAAATTCAAAATAGCAAAATTGGAATTTGACCATATGATTAAGTTAGGTTTATGTAGACCATCCTCTTCCTCAGCTTCTTCCGCTTTACATATGGTACCGAAAAAGAACTGTTCAGACTGGCGACCTTGTGGTGATTATAGAAGACTTAATGCAATAACAATCCCAGATAGGTACCCAATTCCACACATCCAAAATTTCACGTTGAATTTGAATGGGTGCACGGTATTTTCAAAAATTGATTTGGTTAGAGCATATCACCATATACCTATGGCAGAGGAAGATATTTTCAAGACAGCTATTACTACACCTTTCGGTTTATTCGAATTTACTCGAATGCCCTTCGGTCTTAGGAACGCTGCCCAAACTTTTCAACGTTTTATGGATCAAGTACTAAACGGACTAGAATTTATTTTCGTTTACATTGATGACATTCTTGTAGCAAGCAAGGACGAAGAAGAGCACAAAGCTCATTTGGAAAAAGTTTTTGGAAGACTTGAAAAATTTGGAATCAACATTAATCCAGGGAAATGTCTTTTTGGTGTTCATACATTGGAATTTTTAAGCCACAAAATTACAAAGGACGGAATACTTCCATCAGAAGACAGAGTTAAATTAATTAGAAATTTTCCGTCACCCAAATCGATAAAAGAGGCACAACAGTTTATAGGAATGATAAACTACTTCCATAGATTCATTCCTCGACTAGCAGAAATTTTAAGTCCAATTCATAGTCATTTAGCCAAAGAGCTTAAAAAAGGTAAGAAAGTGAAGAATTTAGAGTGGACAAAGGAATGCGAGGACGCTTTTGTCAAAGCTAAGAACGCATTTACTTCAGCAACTCTATTAGTTCATCCCTCTGAGAACGCGATTTTTAGTTTAACAGTTGATGCATCGAACGTGGCTGTAGGAGCAATGCTGGAGCAAACAGGCAAGAATGGGCCTGAACCACTAGCATTTTATTCGAAAAAATTAAGCGCCGCGGAATCGAAATATTCAACCTTCGATAGAGAACTTTTAGCCATATATTTGGCAATTAAACATTTTAGACATTTTCTGGAAGGTCGTGAGTTTACAATTTTCACAGACCACAAGCCGCTAACTTCGGCAATATGGACAAAAGCTGAAAGAAGTCCAAGACAGGCGAGACAGTTGGATTACATTACGCAATTTACGTCGGATATTAGATATATCAAAGGGAAAGCTAACGTAGTAGCGGATACATTATCCCGAGTAGAGACAGATAGTAAGGATTGTGACGCGATTAAAGAAAAGAAAATAGATTTAGAAATTATTGCAGAAGAACAGAAAGATGATTTAGAATTAAAGTATTTAATGGAAGATTCTGGTAGAAATTCAAGAATAATATTAATAGAAAAAGATGTACCTGCAACAAGTAATAAAATTTGGCTAGAATGTTCAACGGGTAGAGACAGACCGTTCATTCCAAAAACTCTACGAAGAGAAGTTTTTAACATTGTACATAATTTAGCACACCCAGGTATTCGAAGTACAAGAAGGCTGATAACAGGAAAATATTTTTGGCCTAGGATGAACAGCGAAATTAATTTATGGGCGAAAACATGCATAGAATGCCAGAAAGCCAAGATTTATAGACATACTAAATCCCCAGTCGAAAAATTTAAGGCGCCAACAGGAAGGTTCGAACACATTCATATAGACATAGTTGGACCACTCCAGCCAGCAGAAGGATTCACGTATTTATTAACGATCGTGGACCGTTTCACCAGGTGGCCCGAAGTCTATCCTCTTAAAAATATCACTGCACAGATGGTAGTTAGAACATTGTACGAACAGTATTTTCCAAGATTCGGAATTCCATTGACGGTTACCACTGACCAAGGAGGTCAGTTTGAAGGAAAAATGTTTGAGGAATTCTCGAAGCTCTTGGGTACACATAGGATCAGAACAACGGCATATCATCCGCAAGCGAATGGAATGGTAGAGAGGCTTCATAGACAACTTAAAGAATCATTGAGAGCCAAGATGAATAACCCGAACTGGTTACTGCATTTACCAGCTATTTTGCTGGGTATGCGAACTACAATAAAAGAAGACCTAAAGTGTAGTCCAGCAGAGTTAGTATACGGTCAAGCGCTAAGAATCCCAGGAGAGTTCTTCATAAGAGACACAGAGATTGTATCAGACCCAACAGATTTTGTGGCAATGCTAAGAAACCATATGAGAAATATTGTTCCAACGGACTCTCGTGAACAAAAGAAAGATTTCTTTGTGCCAAAGGGATTAAGGGACTGCGAATTTGTTTTCCTGAGGACGGATAGGATGAGAGGTTCATTGCAAAATCCATATGAAGGACCGTATAGAGTGATCAAAAGGGGAGAAAAAAATTTTTCGATAGATGTTAACGGGAAGGTAGTAAAAGTATCTATTGATAGACTAAAACCGGCACACATAGAAAGAAACGAAGACAGTAATAAGCCGGTAACACGTAGTTCGAAGAAAAGAGTTCGGTTTCGATTGTAAAGTAAGTTTTCAATCATGATTTTAATATTTTTTTTTATAGACGCTAACGCTGAAGGGGGAGTTATGTAGCGGTCGCTACGCATTAATTTTGTTGTTATCTTATTGCGAGTTTAATTTTCTAATTTAAATACGTGTACTTACAATTTTGGAGTACAGTGTGCGTTACGTCATTTTCACTACTACTTTGGAAATACACTCTAGGGAAATCACAATCACGTACGCTTACACTGTACAAGTATTAAATGTATTCAAACATAGATACACTGATTCATTGACATGAAAAATAAAAAATAGAAATGTATTAGTTTTACGTTAATAGCCTAACTGAATAGTCTTATTATATTGTGTTCATTGTCAGAATACATTAATTGTCGTAGTATAAGTTTTCATTGATGAAATAAAAAAAACTTTCGGTTATATAATTTAACCGCCGTTTTAAAATAAAGTCGTTAAATTTAAAACTTAAATAAATGTTTAAAAAAATAAGAGAATCCGGGAAAATCGTAATAAAAGAATAAATTAAATAAAAACATAATTTATTTATCCTAACTGCAAATTTTTATGAAGTTGAGAGGAATTTCGTTATACTCTAAAAGCGCATTCAGGAGTCGCTCCTCCCACTTCAGCTGACACCCTATTTTTGTATTTCTCCCTAGAATTAACCTATAAGATAACAATTTCTTCTATTTTTTCTTACTAGTAATTAACAGAAATATTTTTAAGAAAGATTAGCTTACCTCATTTTTACCAGCATTAAATGAAAACCTATATTTAAATAATATTTTATCAGGTAAGCCATTCACATCCAATTTTAGCATTTGAATATCTTTTAATTAGAACTTGTTTTTGATTGTTTTTTCTATTTATAAGAAATGCATGATTTTTGAGTATTTGTGGAACGGGTGGTGCATTACTGAATCTTTGATTTAGTTTTCTGGTCATTCTATTGTGATCTTGTTTGCTGAAGTAGGAAACATGGATATTTTTAAAATGATTTTTACTCCAATTTAACAAAGCTTCAGCATTTAAAATGGATTCATTTGCTGTAGCAACAAGGCTGGCTCTGTAAGCTTCCCTTTTAAATGTTGCTCCAATACCATCATAACAGCTTTTGCCGTGAGCTGTTGCACTAAAATGCCACTCTGCTTCGATTTGAAAATCTTCCATATGATGAATTAAATTGGATATTTGAAATCTGTTTTTGAAGTGCTGCTTGGCTCCGTCAGTGACATAAATTATTTTTTTTAAATTTTTAACGTCGTTTTTTATGAGTGGAATCAGCATTGTTTGAATAGTGTAAACAGCAGCTGTGTCATGTTTTGTACTATCGGACAAAAATACAAGGCTCTTGTGCTTTATCTCCTCTTTTTCATTATAATAATAAATGCACGTAAACACTGTGCACTGATCATTATTGAAATGAAAAGCTTGAGATGCATCTTGACAAGCATAAGCATAGTTCTCTGAAAAATCAAACATCACCATTGCCTCACCCTCATGGAGCTACAATCCATCATGGAGCTACAATCCTTTTTAAATGCTGAAGCTTTGTTAAATTGGAGTAAAAATCATTTTAAAAATATCCATGTTTCCTACTTCAGCAAACAAGATCACAATAGAATGACCAGAAAACTAAATCAAAGATTCAGTAATGCACCACCCGTTCCACAAATACTCAAAAATCATGCATTTCTTATAAATAGAAAAAACAATCAAAAACAAGTTCTAATTAAAAGATATTCAAATGCTAAAATTGGATGTGAATGGCTTACCTGATAAAATATTATTTAAATATAGGTTTTCATTTAATGCTGGTAAAAATGAGGTAAGCTAATCTTTCTTAAAAATATTTCTGTTAATTACTTCTAGTAAGAAAAAATAGAAGAAATTGTTATCTTATAGGTTAATTCTAGGGAGAAATACAAAAATAGGGTGTCAGCTTTGAGTCTTTTAAATCATAGTTTTCTATATTTGTTATATCATTTTTTAATCGAAAAGGATCAACTTTTTTAATCGTTTTTTGTTATATCATTTTTTACTCGAAAAGCATCAACTTTAGAAAACCAATTGATGTAACATAAATTACTTAGAATTTGCCAAAGAAAATTTGTAAATTTTTTCAGAATTTTTGATTTTTTTTTTAAATTTTCGAAAATTGCCAAAAAAATTTACTCGAAAAATCTGAAAAATTCTGAAAAAAATCACACATATTCTTGGATGAATTGTAAACATTTCTTGTTCTATAAAATTTTTTCTTAGGATGCTTTGTTATCCGGTAAAAAATTTTCTAAAATTCAATTATTGACCGTTTTTTCGACCCACTTTTGCAAAGGAAGGTTAAGGTTTTTGAAAATTTTACAAAAGACAAAATTTTTCAGTTTTTTACAAGGAAATAGACGCCACTGTCGCCATTCAACAAAAACTGAACACACGAATTTTATTCAAGATTTAAACTTTTTCTCAAAATCCTTCGCCAAAGAAGTGGGCGAAACACCCCAAATTTGTAAAAATCAAAACTCTTGCCACTCAAAATCAAAAAGTAGACACTTCAACGAAAATTTTGAGTCCATTTACACATTTGTATCTTATAACCACAAGTGGTCAGAGCGTGTGGGCGGTTTCACAAAGAATGGCCCATATATATATATATATATATATATATATATATATATATATATATATATATATATATATACATATATATATATATATATATATATATATATATATATATATATATTATCGTATGTACTAAATTACGATATTGACGCTTTGACGCTTTCCATATTTTATACTTACTCGCATGTCATTATTTTGACACATCCAGTTTGTTTTGTTTAGACATTGCGAATAGGGTATGGAAAAAGGTAATTTTTGTATTTTTATTTTATTTTTACTTGTTTTGTCTTTTTAGGACAAAACACTGCCTTACAATTTCCCAAGTTCCCTTGCTATGGAAAAAAGCCATAGTAATTCCATTACCTAAAAAATCCTCTCCCTCTCCGATTTTCGCCCTATAAGTATTCTACCTTTCCTAGCCAAAGCTTTGGAGAAAGTCATCTTTATTCAAGTTGTTGGTTATCTTGATTCTAATAATTTCCTCTCTAAATTCCAATCTGGCTTCCGTAAACTTCACAGCTGTGAGATAGCTGTACTAAAGGTAACTACTGACCTGCGTTCTAAGCTTGACCGAGGTGACATTGCGATATTAGTTCTTCTTGATTTTTCTAAGGCGTTTGATTCTGTGGTTCACTCGCTTCTAATTTCCAAGCTTAGCCAGCTCTATAGTTTTTCCTCTTATGCAACTCGTCTTTTGTCTTCTCTTCTTTCTAATAGACACCAATGTGTGCGGCATAATTCTATTGTATCATCCTTCCTACCTGTACCCTTGGGTGTTCCACAAGGTTCTATCCTTGGCCCTCTTCTTTTTTCGTTGTATGTTAATGATCTCCCTGATATTATCCATGCATGCTCCTTTCATTTATATGCTGATGATCTACAGTTATATACTTCATGTCCCCCCAATCGGATTGAATCCTGTATTTCTAATCTCAATAATGTCTTATGCCTGATAAATGAATGGAGCTCTTCCAATTTCCTTAAACTTAATCCTAATTAATCCCAAGTACTCAATCTTAGTCGTCGCTCTCTTTCTCTGGACAATATTCAAATATCACTTAATAATGTTTCTCTTCCCGTTGTTGACTGTGTTAATAATCTTGGTATTGCCATTAATTCTAAACTATCCTACTGCAACCATATCTCACTCACGCTTTCCAAAATCTATGGCACGTTACGGAGACTTAGGCTTTATGGTAGCCCTTTATCATCGTCTATTCGGCTCAAGCTTGTTAAAGCTCTTATTGTCCCACACTTCCTCTATGGCTCCCTTGTATATATATCCCTTGATGCATCTTGTCGTCAACGTCTATCAGTCGCATTTAATGATTGTTTAAGGTTCATTTTTCAAATGTCCCTCTTACCTCTCAGAATTCTTCATTCCTCTGCAATCCATGCGTTCGACTAAATTTCGTATTCCTGTACATTTTTCCCTAATGGGTAGCCGTTCCTTCTTTGTGCATTCGATTAGACTATGAAACAACCTTCCTAGCAACATTCAAAGAATAGGCACAGCCAAGAATTTCAGAAAGCAAGCATCTCTCTTTCTATCTCCCTCTACTTCTCTTTAGTATTTTCTGTCTTTTTCTATCTCCTGCTCTTTTCCTTTCTTGGTCCTTACTTCTGCTTTTTTCCTTCTTTCTCGTCCCGTCCCTCTCATAGTTTTTTAAGGTTAGGTTAGTCTATATATTATGTAGTTATATTTTTTTTGTTGTATGTACTCTAAAAGATGAAAATCTTGTGTACTCTCCGGTTTATATAATAAAATAAATAAATAAAATAAATAAATAAATCTCCACATGAAGCTTTTAATTTACCGAATAACAGATTCGAACATATCCATATGGATATTGTTGGACCATTGCCCCCATCTTGAGGATATTCATATATCCTAACAATCGTAGACCGATTTACGAGATGGCCAGAAGCATATCCAATTAAGGACATTTCAGCTTCTACGGTTGCCAAACATTTTGTCACCGAGTATCTCCCAAGATTTGGCGCACCACTTGAAATTACAACAGATCAAGAGTCGCAATTTGAATCGAAATTATTCAATGAAGTCACATGGCTTTTAGGTACGCATAGAATACGTACAACCGCCTACCATCCACAAGCAAATGGGATGGTAGAACGATTCCACAGGCAATTAAAAGCGGCCTTAATGGCACGGGACAACACTACTCATTGGAATGAAGATTTGCCCTTTGTATTATTAGGCAATCAAAACCGATTTGCAATGCTCACCAGCAGAGCTTGTCTATGGGCAAAACCTGAGGCTCCCCAACTCAATTTCCATCCCAACAGATGAGAACTCAATAGAGCACTCAGAATTTCTAACTCGGCTTCGTACCAAGGCCTGTCGGCAACACAGCCTCGACAGTCAGTTCAGAATGACATGAGGACGACCTTTGCTAGTCGAACAAGGACGCGAGCTGGAATATGAGAACAATCTTGCTGATGTGCGCACATAATATGTATAACAAAAGACTACTGCAACAGCATGGCAAATATTTAGTTTAAACATATGAGTCAAGACATACTTTATTTGCTATTCTTCCAACATGCTCTACTATGTTAAACCCTATATGTTGCCAAATATATTTAATTTGAACTTTAAAAAAAGAATTTAATTTTTAAAAAATTTAATTAGACCTTTAAAAAACTGAATTTAAGTTTTAAACTATTGAATTTTCACTTTAAAAATTTAACTTTAACTTTACAAAATTTAATTTGTCTTTTAAAAAATAGAGTTTAATTTTTAAAATTTGAATTTGAACTTGATAAAATTGAATTTGTACTGAAAAAAATTTGGTATTCAGAAAATCGAATTTGAACTTAAAAACCTATATATAGCACTCCCTAATCGATTCATCGATTAATTATTAATTTGTCGGTGCTGGAACAGGGGTTTCGGAATATGCGAATCACGAGGTTGTATCGCAGACTAGTTTAGATTTTCAATTAAAATTTATAATTCACTAACAGAGATACCAATTAATATGTTCCACCATTAAACAAGTAATTTACTATATAGCCACTGTAATTAAAATTCGGTTTATTTACGTTGCTGTGAAAAAGCCCAAAATGTTAATTTACTGGCATGTGTTGGTTTCATGTGTTTTTCTCCATAGTAAGAGTAAACACTTCACTCTCAATGTTAAAGCAACACAACGTTCAGGTCAGGGGTTCAAATAAACAAGCAGAACAGATTTTGATCCCATGACGGCGCCATCCACCTACATTGCCACTTTCTTGTACATCATGAAAATTTGTCAAATTTCGCAATTTCCCTCCCTACGCCTACATACGCTATGTTGCCTGTTAAGGGCTGGCAACAGGAAACCCAAACCGTTGGCAAACGCTGCACAGGTTGCTCCCACATGTTGAACTCTTGTGCTCATAGTAGCGAAATGAAATTTTCATGCATGCAGTAGGTACCAATTTCCATATGATGTTTTCATTGCAGCCATTTTTTACCACCGTCAAGGGTTCGCAGTCGAGGGATGTTTTACTTTCGCTTTTTCCCTTGGCTCCCACGGGAATTTATTCACATTGTACATAGGACTGCAGCCCGTACGCAGCATTCAACAGCCAGGTACTGATTCATATTCTGGAACTGATTTGATCGTCCCCATTCCATTCAGCAACAGCCGGCAATCTGTGATGAAGTGTCACGTATAAGAGCCAGCAATGATCCTTGACGTCGAGGATGCCAAGAGGCATCCATTGCAGAGAGCAACTGCACAAACAGACTTCTTGGGCTAATACTTGCGAGTTTAATTTAATTTAATTCGTTCATTAGAAAAAGTTTCTTGCACTCGTGAATACAACTATTTGCAGGGCTGAAATTCACCAACCATGAAGGGGTAGTAAAATGATAAAAAAAATGAAATCCCAAATTACGTATTGAAATTTATGTAGCCAACACTGCTTTTTTAAAATTGGGTCGTCGAATATACTCCGTTCTCTGTATATATTTGATATAGCGTACTTATTTCTATGCTGCTGTGAGGAGGAATAGCAATCATCGGTTCAATACAGAGGGCCTCGGCATATGTGATTTAAAAATGAAAACACAATTTTTAAGTCGAATGGGTAAATGAAAACTCTTTTGACAAAATTCTCACAAACTCTTTAATAAAATCAGGTCACTGCCTTATTAGTGGCTTATTAGATTAACCATTTCAATATAACGCAAAATTACTATAACAAATTTTACATATATATTTGCTTTTGATATGACTGCATTTGCACGTAACAATTTTTTACCTTTTTTTAATATGAAACGACTAAGCTCAGGTATCACCGAAATTGCTAACATTGCAATTAAACATGTAATTAAAAAGATATTGGCAAAAAACTACTTTTGAATTTACGTTTTTCGACACCTAAAGCGCAAAACTCGTGCAACATTAGTCCTACGTAAAAACTAATTATAGATCATCGTGTGCTCTATAAGTCATACGAAAGATCTTTTTATGTAGAATTAACCAATTAACGAAATTGAGTCCATAGAAAGTGATAGGGGAGAAGTGGTATGAAGGAGCCAGGTTTTGGAAGAGCCACTTGCATTATTCTGGTATACCGAAATAATGCAAGTGGATCTTTCAAAACCTGGCTCCTTCATACCACTTCTCCCCTATATGAAGTTTAAAGCATTATATCTCCGTATATAATTTTACAAAAACAATTTAAAAACTAGTTGGGATGTGGATTTGACCCCTTCGGTCCACACGATTAACTTCCCATTATGATGAACGAAGATGGAATGAACTAACTTCTTACAAAATAGTTATACGTTTAGCACTATTGGGAAATAGACTAGTATCAGAACTGGTGAAAAACGAAAAAGCATTCCTGAGAGAAGCTAGTTCAAATAACTAGTTCAAGACAAGATTTTTCTAGTGAATTTGTTTTTCTTGAACGTTAGCAAACAAACATTTCCTCCGTATTTCGTTCGCTGCACTAATGCGGGTGTTCGAATTCGTATTGAGCGTGTTGAAGCGCCGGCGCCGTTGCTAAACTAAAAAAAGAATGACTTCATTTGAAAATTCCAAAGCTTTCCAGAGATATTAGCAAAACTAATCAGCGGTAACTACTGGAAATCCCGGGATGAACCCCAATTTCCAGAAACTGTATCACGCGTAGAAAATAATTCCGTGTCAAAAAGTACTGATCCAAGGTTTTGAAAATTTATGATGTTTGTAAAGGGTAACGAAATTTTTGCACGATTTTTAAAGGTTGTCGGATTTTGACAAGTGATGTTTAGTAGGAAGGCGATCGCTGTGCAGAGCTCATCGATCGTTTAGAACAGGTCTCATTCCATCGAGTTTATGAGATATTAGCAAAACTTATCTATTTAAGGTCTTTCTGACACTTAGCTATCAGTTTTTCCATTTAAACAAAGAGGCTCAACAGAATGTTATGAAATTTTTTTCAGGGCTTTTTTTTCGTTAATATTCTTCTCTCGGCACCTCAAAGAAGTCTATATAGTTTTTGGTTCGCGTGGTATCGTGCAGGTACAAAATTCACGAGCGTCGTCGTTTAAACAAAAAACGGTTCGACCGAATTTTGTGAAACTTTTTTCAGATCATATTTTCGTTAATACTCTTCGAACGCCACCTCAACTAATTCGATATTTTTTATAGTTCGCGCGATATAGTGCAGGTACAAAAACACTTACGTATGTCAGTTAAACCAAAAAACGGCTCGACCGAATATTATAAAAATCTTTTCAAATTATATTGTGGCTAATATGCTTCGAACGGCACCTCAAGTTAGTCGATATCTCTTGTGGTTCGTGCGATATCGCGCAGGTACAAAAATCACTTAATTCGCTTAAACAAACAAATGGCTCGACCAAATTTTATAAAAATCTTTTCAGATCATATTTTCGTTAATACGCTTCGAACGAAACCCCAACGAAGTCGTTATATTTTTTGGTTCGCGCGATATCGTGAAGGAAAAAATGAAGAGTATTAACCATATAATATTAATAATAGAGTTTCCCTTCTTATGAAGAAGGCGCACTTCTCAGCTGGGCTAGAGGAGTTGATGTGTAAGGGTGGTGGTCCTCTTAAATTGTATCTGCTCTCTCTAAACACCGCACGGCGACTTAGAAAAGCTGAGTCCACACGTCCATTAAGGAGCAGATGAACGAAAACAACATCGGGCACCTCACGACGCTTGTGGAGAGTGCTTAAGTTGAGTAACTTAAGTCGATATTCGTATGGTGGAAGAACTAAAGGGTCTTCCCAAGGAAGGTGATTCAATGCGAATCGAACGAACTTACGTTGAACCGATTCAATTTTTCGAACATGCGAAGAAAAGTGAGAGGACCAAACCTGGGACGCATATTCAAGTAAAGGTCTGACAAGGGAGATGTAGAGGTGTTTAGTGATCAGGGTGATATTAAATTCTTTGGACCACCTTTTTATAAAACCCAAGACTAAGCTGCTCTTGGTAGAAATACAGTTGATATGAGAAGCAAAGTCCAGCTTGGTGTCAAATCTAATCCCTAGATCTTTGACAAAATTATCACGGGGGACACCCTTATTAGAGAAGGAATAGCTATAAATTATAGGATCACGTCGCCTACAAAATGTCATGACTTCGCATTTACTAATATTAAGAACCAGGTTGTTGTTAGCACACCAAGAGTAAAAGGTGTCGAGGTCCACTTGCAAAAGTTTGCAGTCCTCAATACTCTTAATGTGACGGTACAATTTGATGTCATCAGCATAAATCAGGATTCTGCAGTGTCTTAGCAAGGGAACAATGTCATCAATAGAAAGAATAAAGAGGATAGGGCCAAGATGACTGCCTTGAGGGACACCGGATGACGCCTCTATGGTCGCGGATTTGGATCCACGGAAAGAACTTGGTAGGTCCTGTCAGCTAAGTAGTACCGGAATCATACTAGAAGAGCTTGAGGTAAGCCTAACTTTCTTAGTTTGAAAAGTATAATGGAGTGGGAAAGCTTGTCAAATGCCTTACTAAAATCAATGTAAACACAATCAGTTTGACACACGGAAGCAAAGCCTTCGACAGCATGGGAACTGACTCAAGGAGATTGGTGGTAGTGGAACGAGCTGGAAGAAAACCATGCTGGTTCTTTGAAATAAGTTTCTTGCAGATGGGCACGATTGCAGAATAAATGATTGATTCAAAAAGCTTCGGTATGACAGACAGCTTGGCAACTGGTCTGTAGTTCGATATTTCGTTCTTGCTACCACTTTTGTGAATAGGAATTATGAACGAATTCTTCCAAAGAGTAGGGAAATACCCTTTATCCAGGGACTTTTGAAAAAGGATTTTCAATGGAGACTGGAGAACCTCCACACAGGATTTAAGGACAGCAGGAGGGACACCGTCAGGGCCGGAAGTGAAATTGTATGGGAGTTCATCAATATGTTTCATGATATCGTCAATGGAAATTGAAAGAGATAAACTAGTAGCCTCTCGGTGGGGAGTTATGTGACGAAAATTATTGTCATTAGGCTGAAAGTTGGAAGGAGTGAAAGATTGATGAAAGAATGAAGCAAACATGTTGCAAATCGAGGAAGACTCACTACTTGACCAGTTAGTGTGCTACATAGTATTTAGGTAGTTATCAACTTTTTTCTTGGAGTTGACAAATTTAAAGAAGTTTCTAGGATCAGTATAAACCTGGTCCCTCATGCTGCTGAGATATTCGCCATACAGAGCAGAAGAGAGTAAACGAAATCTGTTATAGCAATCAGTAAATGTAATAAGACTCGGAGAATCCTTCCTTTTTAAAGTGGTCTTCCAGAGTCTATTTTTCTGATTCCTTAAATGCTTCAGCTCAGTATTGTACCAAGGTGGAGTAGAACTGCGCAATTTTTGGGGCTCAAAAGGTACACAATAGCTTCATGTAGTACGGCATAAAACCGTGCCACATCGACATCCAACTCATTTGCGGAAAGTAAGCTGTTGAAATCAATCAAGGCAAGCTTAGATGAGAGTTCATTAAAGTTAGCCTTCTTAAAGTTGAAAGAGTGAGTTACCGCCTCCGGACAAGGATTGTTCTTTGAGTTGAAGCAGTAATTTAGCAGGAGAGGAGGGTGGTAATTGTCAACGGACGTCATGACTATTGGACTGGGTTCAACAATCATGTTTCCTGAGTCAGTAAAGAATACAAGATCCAACTGCCTCCCTAACACATTAGTCACACCACTCATTTGATTAAGGCCAAGTGAGAATAAGGAATTGAGAAAACAGGATTCCTTAGAATTAAAATTGCCTTCGGGGAGGTAGTTATCGTCAGCTTCGTCAAATACCCACTGAATATTGGGTAAATTGAAGTCGCTAAGAAGAAGTAATTCATCACCAGTGTTCATCATATTCAGGCTATAATCAACACAGGAGATGAGAATATCATAGAGGTTTATACCTCCATCGTCAATTGTGCTTATCATATCTGGTGGGATATAGCAGCACAACAGGAAGAGATTTGACTTTGAAAAAGAAATCTTGAGAGCGACAAGCTCAGTGTCCAAATGGTTAGAGAAACTAGGAAGCGAAATTGGGTTACAATTAAGGCATGCAGTTCCCTCTTAAGTTTTGGTAGTAGAGGGAAAGGGTCTCAAGTTTTTTGACATCCTTGGTGTTCTCGGAATGGAAACGTTTGAGTGATGTGCTCGAGTACGGGTACGGGGAACAAAGAGCTTGGTAAGGGCACCAGCAGGCCAGAAAATAGGATCTAAAAGAGTCTCGGCAATAACGGGCGGTGCAGACAAAACGAAAGAAGCAACAGGCTTGGAAGCCTTGCTGACTTTTCTGCATGAAACAGTTCCAGGGTCTATAGATTTCTTCCTTAAATATTCACAGACAGACTCCGTCGCAGTTTCAGGAGAGAATCGTGATATAAAGATATCAAAAGGTCTCGGTATCGTAATCAGAGGGGTGCACGGTTCTAGGGGAACTGTAGCTTCAGTGACCGGGGGGTTGGTCACTATTTAGCCAAGGAGGAGGAAAAACATCTATTTGATGGAACTTCCTGTAAAAATGACCGCGCTTGGTACATAATAAGGCGAAAAATTAAAAACAACGGGTTTTTCCCAAAAACGTGCCATTCAGTGCAAAAACAAATTCAACAATTTGAAGACAAAATACAAAGGAGTGAAGGAGAACTACAACTCAGGTGCAGCGAGGGCCACTTTTGAACACCAAGAGTGGTTTGAAGAAATATTCGGCAGGAACCACGATATTACGCCGATTGCTTAAGCTGAATCCAGCACATTTACCTAGCTAGCCTTCGTCCAGCAGTTTACTGGTGGATGATTTAACAGAGGATTTGCCAAGTTTACCAAAAAAACGCAAGCGGCTACAAAGCGATCACCTTGTAAATATATTGGAAGACATATCTAGCGATACTATAAATATCGCGCGCAACGAATACATGAAAGAGCTAAAGAAAAGGAGGAAAAAATACAGTTTCAAAGAGAATGTGTAGCAGCATTAAACAATGCTACTGAGGTTTTCCGCACCTCTATGGAAAAAATTATTGAAAAATTATAATTTCTAATGTATGTATTTATTTAAGCTGTGAAAAATTGCTAACGGCAATACCATTTTATTCTCACTGCCTGTCTTCAGAGTCAACGATTCCGTTCACATAGTGAATCAGCAGTTCTCTTTAGAACATGGACGCGCCAGCATTGCATTTAATAAACAAGCATTAAATCGAAATTTTGTGTTTATTTAATCTCTCATTTTTTGACAACAACCATATATTCCAAATTGCTAAACAAACATCACAATGCCCGGGAATCCTATAAATATGCAAATTCCTCCTTCAGCCGTCGGCCAGGGCTACAATCTACAAGCAAAAATTACTCAGAAAGATACGACACTGTAATCCTTTCTGTGCGAAGAAAAAGGAAAGTAAAAATCAACTCAAAGTAAAAATCAACTTCTCTATTCATATACGCGCTCCGGAATGGCGAGAGGGCGGAGCAACGGCAAACTACACAAACACATGCAGAGCAGGAAGTACACGAAGATGGTACATGAATTCACACAAGCAAAATAAAAGTCCAGACGGCACAAAAAATTGCGGAGAAGAGGAATCAGTGCGTCTCTTTCGCACTTCGTGAAATAACATTTCTTTATTTACTCTTTCTTTCTTCGATTTTTGTTTTGTTTTTAAATTGAATTTTGTCTCGCTTGCACCTTGTCGATTGATATATTCACTCGCAAGGGAGCTTATGGGAAATTTTGAGAGTGTCGTATCTTTGTGGGTAATTTTTGCTACAAGTCTTACATTCGTCCCCGCCTCGAATACAACTCCAGGCCGGGGCTCCGAGGACTACCTTAGCTTGCCTTGGCAAGGTGCAGAGCCGAGCTTTCAAACTTATTAGTGACAGCGCCATTTTCTCTTCAATTGACTCATTAAGCCACCGTAGGTATGTAGCAGCTCTTGCAAAATTTTACCTTTTTACCACAACGACTGCTGCACTGAAATAAGTAACCTCATTACTCCACGGCAACATTTCTCCCGCAACACAATACTTGCCCGCTCGGCTCACCCTTACAGTCTACAGCCCTTATCTTCGTGCACACTCCGGTTTGGAAACTTGTTTATAATAAGAACAACTCTACTGTGGAACAACCTACCACAGTCAGTATTCCTGAGCTCATACAACATCCAAGAACTCAAACACAAAGTTCACCACCATCTCCTCCAACACCCATCCGACTCCCCCTAATCTATCCTACCTTTCTATCTATACTTCGAATCAAGCTTCCTACTAGACATTGCACCATAACGTGTACGACATGTCAGACTAGTAGTAAAAAGGGTGACACCTAAGCTTAAACTATCATATAAAAAAAATCGTTCGCTTCCCAGTTTATCAGCGGCGCTTTAACACGCTCAATACCAATTCGAACACCCGCTTTAGTGTAACGAACGAAGAACGAAGGAAATGTTTGTTTGCTAACGTTCAGAAAAAAACTAATTCTCTAGAAAAATCTTGTGGATTTACAACTATTATAGTTAATTGAACTAGCTTCTCTCAGGATTACTTTGTCACCAGTTCTGATACTAGCCCATTTCCCACTATTGCTACACGTATTACTACCTTGTGAGAAATCAGTTAATTCCGCCTACGTTCATCATACTGGGAAGTTGATCTTGAGGACCGAAAGGGTCAAACCCACATCCCGAATAGTTTCTCACTCAGGGGCCGGATTCCGCAACCGTGAGCTCGACGATTCCGTTTACACAGTGTATCAGTTGTTGACTTTAGAATGCGGCAGCATTGAAATTAACGAATAAAATATTTATACAGGGGGTTTGGCAGATGAACCGCCAAAATTGTATGGTGGATTGGGGAGGCCATTTGCATGTTTTAACCGCTAGCCGCTATGACCTAAGTTCCATTGTAGCTGAGATATGGTTTTTTTTTCGTTTTTTACAAAATTACTCAAAATTTCACCTTCAAATCGTCATAGCTTATTTGTTTGAAGCTCTAACTGGACCAAATTACTTTTGTTGTATTCTTCAATGCATTCTTACTCTAAATCGATCAATACTTGATCCAACGGATGTGAGGAAAAAGAGTTATGTCGTTTCAAATTCGCAAAATTTTTTAAATGTTATGAAAAGTGTCAAATTCTAATTTCATTTTTAAAAAGCATACAAGCTATTTTGTATTTAGCTTTTCTTTAAAAACTTGTGCAACTTGTCTCTCTCTTATGCATGTAAATTAACTGTAAATTTGTAACATTGAGTTTGGAAGTGCCTAACGTGAATAGGCTTAGTCGAGATTTAACTATCATTGCGCGCACGTTGTTTATTCGTTGTGTTATTTTGGTAAATATTGGTTTTGTGAAATTTGCTTTTAAACTGTGTCTTTTTTGTTCCCTTTCTTTTTGTTTTTGTTCTTACAATGCCAAACTTTAGTAACGAAGAGTATGCTGACATGATCCTGGTGTATAGCATGGCTAACTCCAGTGCGCGTACAGCGCAAAAAATTTACCAGGACCGAAAACCTCATCGACGTCTACCACACCATGAACATTCTCAAGAACCTTTCGACGGCTGAGGGAGACCGGAAACCTATATTTTCAAGAGCCTCGAGTAAATGTAAAGGCTCGCGCATATTACAGCCGCGACAGGCCGCAGCGCATCGCAATGCAAAATTGCGCCAAAGCACATAAGGCGTCGCAGCGGGCCGCGCCGCAAAGCAATAATGAATCAGTCCGCCGTGAAGTTCGAAGCAATGGGTAGTTCTGATGAGGAGTTATATTTATTCAACCTTCTGTTTGACGAGGAGTCGAAACAAAAGAGAAAAAAGAAACTTAGTATGTGGGTGCACGAAATTTGCAAAAAAAGAAAGTTGTTTGGTGAATTTCACACCCTTTTTAATGACTTACTGGAAGATGAAAAAAAATCACCTGAGTTTCTGTTGTTGGACATCGAGTCAATATCGCGAGCAACAACGTCCGATAACTGCGATTTCCAACGCACACTGAGGCATCACAACACATAACATCGCCGCAAAAATACGCCTAGCAAGCGATCCGCCAGTGTGCTGCGATGCGGCCCGGTGCGGCCTGCCTGTAGTGTGCGATAGTTCATGTAAAATATTCGAAAGTGATGTAGGAGGATTTTTGTTATGCAATGCGGTGCCGTGCGGCCCGCCCTAATGTGCGCGAGTCTTAAGTCTTCATAACGTGGCGGTCGACGAAAGAATACTCGAAGCTTTCGATGAAGATCCTTCGACAAGCATCCGCGCTATTGCTGCAGGACTTGGCATATCAGTTTGGAAGGACTGGTCGGTTCTCCGGGCAGATGGACTTCACGCTTTTCATTACACTCCTGTTTAAGGTAATTAATCAGAAGTTATTTATTTCAAATGCCACTTTTAAACCTTTTACTACTTTTCACTGTTAATTGCCACAAATTGACTTATTTAATTTATTGTTCCTGTTCTTCAAGGCAATGATAGTGGTAGACGGCTGGAGTTTTGCAGATTTATACTTCATACAGATGTTGAAGATGGCGACTTTATGAAAAGAATTTTGTGCACTGATGAGTCAAATTTTAGCCATGAAGGTATATGTAGTTAATATTCACAATTTGCACTACTGGGGAAGAAAAAGGCGAAAATCCTCACAAAAAAAGACCAAGTTCTTTTCAACACAAATTTAGTGTGAATGTTTGGGCAGGTGTTATTGGGCGCAATGTTATCTGCCCACATTTTTTGCCGGAACGCTGGAATGGAGAAAATTATTTAGAATTCCTCCAAAACGATTTGCCGGAACTGCTACTGCCAATCTTAGAAGAAGATGTCCCTATTATTTTTCAAAATGACGGCTGTCCGGCGCATTATCAACGAACGGTACGAGATCATTTAGACAACACGTTTCCCAACTTGTGGATTGGTAGAGACGGTCCTATTCCTTGTCCCGCACGGTCCTCAGACTTGACGCCCCTGGATTTATACATCTGGGGACGTGCAAAAGAACTAGTTTACGCGAAAGAGGTGCTGTCAAGAGAAATTTTAATAGAAAAAATTAACGGCGCATTTGAAAAAATCAAAGAAGAAATACGGCTTGAGACTACAAAAACGGAACTAAGAAGAAGGTGTCGTGCATGCATCAGGTGTTCAAGTGGTCAATTTGGGCAAATTTTGTAAAAAATAAAAAAATAAAAACATAATAACATAAAAAATTCTTTTCTTAATATTGGCTCTACCAAACTGGTATGTCGTATTTTGACCACATTATTAATAATTTCTGTATCATGTAGCACACCGTTGGAAAGGAGATAAACTGCGCAAGTTTTTAAAGAAAAGTTAAATTCAAAATAGCTTGTATGTTTCTTAAAAATGCATTTAGAATTTGACACTTTTCATAACATTTAAACATTTTTGCGAATTTGAAACGACATAACTCTTTTTCCTATCCGATTTGGAGTGAGAATACATTGAAGAATACAACAAAAGTAATTTGGTCTAGCTAGGCTGAAGCCACACCGAACCAGGCAGAACAAAACAAAAGCAAATTTCCATACTAATTCACACAACTCAAAGCAAAACAAGCAAAACCGTTTTCCAAAATGAATGGAAATTTGCTTTTGTTTTGTTTGCCTGGTTCGGTGTGGCTTCAGCCTTAGAGCTTCAAATAAAAAAGTTATGACGATTTGAAGGAGAAATTTTGAGTAATTTTGTAAAAAACGAAGAAAAAATCATCTCAGCTACCGTGGCCCTTAGGACATAGCCGCTATTGGTGAAAACATGCAAATGGCCTCCCCAATCCACCATAAAATTTTGGCGGTTCATCTGCCAAACACCCTGTATCGCAATTTCGTATTTCATTTAAACTGCCTAATAGCACAGAGTACTTAACATACAGAGGGAACAACAGGAGCAATGGGTTACGACTTCCAAAAAGGGGCACAAGTCGTAACCCATCCGTGCTTTTTGTTTTCTTTGAGAGCGAAACTCATCATGACTAGGGAATCCAATCCCGCAAATGAGGGATCCCGCACTATTTTTGCGGGATCAGAAATGCGGGACTAGACATGCGGGATCCGCGGGATTGGAGTAGAATCTCATATTTAGAACTGGGACTTAATACAAAAATACTAACAATATTGCCGATTTTAATAAAGATAGATTTACAATCCACAAAATATTTAAATTCGTTAGTTGAAAACAGTTTGGGTGGAAGTCGTCTCAACTCATTTGTTACGAGTTTTAAATGGAAAAATTCAGAAACAGATGACTTGAAAAGACTTATGTGCTGCCACCCCTGCATACTATGGCCCATTTTACACGATGAAAAACGAAACTAAGTGTTTCGCTCGGTTTAAAGGAGAGAGGTGAGAAAGGGCTTGAGGGAACACGTGTTTTCTCAAGCCCTCTCTCACTTCTCCCCATCAAACTGAGCGAAACTTTCTGTTTCGTGTTTCATCGTGTCAAATGGGCCTAAGCAATACAGCAATATCACCAAATCGGTTTACATATTTGAATTATCAAAAACCGCGTACACACCAGCCCAACGAAGGCCAACCAACAACAGTCGGCGTTGGCTACCGCACGTTCGTTGGATGTATCTGCTATTCTACGGGATGCAAGCGAACACCAACGAACCTTCGTTTGCCTTCTCTGAATTACTCTGTAGTTGATTCCGCTGGAATTTTCTTACATCGGTAACATAAACTCCGCTGTAACGGAGAGTAATTTCGAAATTTATGCTATTCCAACGGAATTAATTACTGCGTAGTTCAAAATAGGCCACGATTCGTTTCGATTCTTTAGAGAGAGAAGTTTTCTTAGTATCTAGTGCGTATTATTGAATTGCAAATTGCTGCTTTTAGTAAAAATGAGTGCCAGTGTGGTTTTTAAAGAGTTTAAGAGCTCGAGTGTAGTATGGAAAGATTTTTTAAGGTCGGAAAATGGCCTTTCGGCGAAATGTAAATTATGCCCTGCTGTAATAAAAATCTCTGCTCGCTCTACAAAAGGTCTTCGCACCCACTTGCGAACAAAGCATAACATTAATTTGAATGTAGTTCATATGCAGAGCACCAGCAGCAGCGTTGAAAATCCAGGAATGGGAACAAGCAGCCCGAGTCGAAGTAGTTCGTTTAGTTCTACTGATACAAACTATGGTAATGGCCCACGGGGCATTGATTCAAAAGAAAAATATCGATGAATTGCAAGCACTAAAGAAATCACAAAAACGATTCACACTAACTTTTGATGAATGGTCATCCCTAAGAAATCGTCGCTATTTAAATTTGAATCTTCACTTATTTGCCAATGGAGCAGTGAGCCTTTGGAATTTGGGGCGAGTAAGAATTAAAGGTATGTATTTAATTTGCTATTATATGCAGATCTTATCCTAGGGAGGGTAGGCCGTAGCCTGCCAATGTATGGTGTAATTATTAATTTTGTATGTATAAACGCTTTATTTAACAATCTTCAGGCAGTTTTCCTGCAGAAGTGTGTGTTACTGCTCTCAAAAAAAAAAACTGCAGGAGTTCAAAATCGACCTGAATCGAGATATTATCGCAGTAACAACAGATGGTGCTGCAGTCATGAAGAAAGTCGGTAGACTATTATCGGCGCATCACCAGCAGTGCTTTGCTCATGGGCTGCAACTAGCTGCTCTTGACGTACTATACAAAAAAGCATACCAAGAATCAGAAGTAAAAGAAAGTTATATACCAGAGATTGCTGAAGTAAATAGACCAGATAGTGATAGTAACAGTGAAGACGATGGCTTTTATGTAGAAGAAGACATTCAAGAAATAGATTTGGTACCACAATGCAGGTAGATAAATAAATTAATATGCCTAAACATAACAATAAAAATTTTAAGGAAGTACTCCGTTTTTGACAAATGTTTATAATATGAATTATTTTGTTTTGTTTTAGGGAACTGATTCAAAAAGTGCGAAAGATCGTCAAACTTTTTAGTTCAAAATCTCCAATGAAGAATGATCTTTTGGAAAATTATATTAAAGCAGAATTTGGCAGGGAGTTACAGCTGATTCTAGATTGCCGAACGCGCTGGAGCATTCTCGCAGCAATGATAACGAGGTTCAACCAGGTCAAACACTGCCTATCTAAAGCTCTTATTGATCTTAAACTGACATCGTCTTTATTTTCTTTCACTGATGAAGAATGTATAGCTTTGGCTGATATTGAACTTGCTTTAGAGCCAGTAAAGCTTGCTGTAAATGTTTTATGCCGCGCGGATGCAACGTTGGTTACTGCAGAAACCACGTTGCGTTTCATGTTAAACAAATTGGAAAAACAAAATACCAGTCTAAGTAATGACCTCGTAACGTCTTTAACTCGCCGGATAAAAGAACGCCGGACATCAATGACTGCCGTGTTGCTTTACTTAGAAAATCCAACTAAATATTTAGAACAAGATTCAGTATCTACAAATGAGGAAGATACATTTTTTTCCCCACAAAAAGTAACACTGAGAGCAGAAATTAAGTCTTTAATTGAGAGGTTGCTATTAGACGCGCAGCCAAAACCTCAAACCGAAACCCAGGGAGTTGATGATGACGATGATGAAGACGACAATATGCCTTTGTCGCATCTGTCAACAAGTTGTGAACCCTCATCTACATTGGAAGATGAATTAGAATGAAGTCTCCGTACTGAATGGGTAGCTGAGTCTTCATCTGTACCTATACCCGCTCGAGCAAATTCACTTGACCGGATATTGAAACGTTTTTGAATGCGGAGGCAATAGAGGAAAATATTTAGAAGTTGCTTATAACTATGTGAAGTCGATTCCGCCAACAAGTGTTGAAGCCGAGCGTGCGTTTTCCGTCGCTGGATATTATGTGTAACAAAATAAGATCGAATTTAAAAGATGAAACGTTAAATACTTTATCATTTCTTCGGAAATACTATCAAAAAAAATCACCTAATTAAAAAAACAACATTGGGTTTAACTTATTATATGAATAAAAAACAATAATTTTTTAATCAAATTGTCTTTTATTTCATATAACAGTTTATAACTTCGTAAACATAACAACTTAGAACAAAAACTATGATTTTTTTTGCAGTCCCACAAATCCCGCGGATCCGCGGGATTGATGACCTCGATCCCGCAGACTTGCGGGATTGCGATTTTGATGCGGGATTGGATTCCCTAATCATGACTTTCTCTTCTAGTTTTTCACTGCTAAGCAGGATGTGTGTGCGCAATAACTTTTTGGTGTGGTAGTATAGTAATGAACTGAAATATAATCATTGGAAAGGAAAAGAATATTTTTCTACCTGCGATTGTGATAATAAAATGAAATGGGTCTTATATTGTTTTTAACTAACCGTAAACGAACGATTAGGCTGGCGCACATATAAAAAACAATTAAAATATTAAAATTGCTAATAAGATTTTTTGGGAGTTTAGATGATATAAAAAATTAATAATTGTAAAATGATTGGAAAATTTTTAATTTTTAAAGATTAATGTGTATTTAAATTATCAACTTTACGAAAAAAAAAGTTATATTACATTTCTAGTTCTAAATCCGTCCAAAAATATTACAAAATTGTTAAAATTTTATTTTTCGTTTTGTTATAAAATAACTGTTTATAATAATATATCCCTTATGGTACCACGATATACCTTTGCAACTTGACGTTTCCTAACACAATTATAAAAATACTATCCTAATATAGAAAATTTATCCTGTGACGCGATGACGCGGTCGAAAGTTCCTTTGCTGCCTGCTCTAATAGTGGAACCAGGTGGTTTATTTATTAAATTTACACGATATATAAAAAACAAAAATGTTTCCACTTTCTTTGAAACTATTAATTTTTCAATTTTTTTGGGAGTTACTTGGAAAATTTGACATTTTTGTTAGTTGCATCGTATTCATTCATTTTAAACACACTTTTCTTTGAACTGGCCTGTTGTTTTGAACACAACTTGGAAGCCGTGACACCACTTGCTGTCAAAATTTGGGGGACTCGTTCCCAAAGCGCTTACTGGAACAAAAATACATCTAGTCCAATCTATCTAACTTACTTTACAAAATTTTCCAAGATCCAACGTTCAAAAACAAAAATCTCTTAAATGGTAGGTTTTATTGCAAAAATTATTACAATAACAATTGTAGATCATGCAATTTTTTCACAAACTATCCTTTTTCTTACGAGTGAGACCTCGTAAAATATTGCATTCCAAAAGTTTTCAAATTTATATTTTGCATAGTATAAACTCCTTCGAATTTATATTTTGCAAGTTTATATTTTGCATAGTATATAACACCACCGTAGGCGCATTTTTAAACGTAGGCACAATCCACGATTTGTTGTGATCAAACAAGCACAACTATATTTGCATATACGGCAAGAGCAAAGAGGAAAATATGGAGGGCATACAGTACACCAAGCTAATTATTAATCGTTATTAGCAATGTTTCTGTCTTTTCTGGTATAGCACTTTTGCATAGGTTTTGATTTAATGGAATTTCTTGCGACTGTTCACTAAAGCCCTTCCCAAAAATTTTGATATGAGCTTTGCCCAAATCAAAAAGAAGTTGTGAGGGCGAATGTAAGGCCCTGGGTTAGTACTGTTTATCTACTATTTGAAAGGGACTCATTTTTAAGACCAAGCCATTCTCCTTGTTCTAATATATATTCTTGCAATTGTTACAATGCTCAATCTTTGTTTTGAATATATATTAGTTTATAGAAGCGTCATCTGAGAAATTATTTTTTAACACTATTTCTACCACGATTTTGTGTGTACCTATTTTGACCACACGGTGTCTTTTCAATCTTTGTAACAAGAAAAAACAGTAATCATAAAAACAGCACTGTAATAAAACTTTTTCCTTATTTAATATCACAGTTTTTACAAATCAATGGTTGCTTTACTAAGGGTGAAAACATAGTGGAGCGGCGAGGCTAGAGTGTAGCGGGGAGCGTAGCTGAGTGGGTTGAAAATAATACACGTAGCAAACGCGCCAAAACATAGTGGAGCGTGGAGTGGCGCTGGTTCCCGCGGCGACCTGCTACGCTCTCCGATTGTGAATACATAGATTTCTTTATGTAGAGGGTTCAATCGAGCCTTGCTGGTCGAACCGAGAACATCATATGTGTGCACTGTGCAGTGATGGATACAGAAAGTTTCATTATAGAGGTCGCGCCAAAAGAGTTGATGCCGGAGCGCGCAGCTGGGGAAATTAAAGCTGCACACAAATAAAAATTGCGCACATGTTGATAAGAAATGCGCTTATGTATTTTCAAATTTCCCCTTCGAAATTTGTTGCGACTAGGCTAAGGGACGGGAACGGCATGCGGGGATTCTACTGCGCATGGAAAACGCGACTTTCTCGGCATCAACTCTTTTGGCGGGACCTCTATCAGTTCGTGAACGCCTTCCTGTTTGGGATCAGCAGGTAGCTGAACACCACAATCGGTATATTCTAGACAGGCTATGGAAAGAAATAGGCAATAAAAACAACTGTTCAGGTGAGAGAAAAAATTTTTTATTAACAAGTATTTTAGGCACTCTCACATACATGTCTACACTTGTTTATGACATCATTGATCATCGTTTTTCTTAAATGTAATAGGATTTTCCTGAAAATAGGCCTTGAACGTGTCGTGCAAACCCATTGCTGCAGAAAGCCGTCGGCCTCTTTATCTTCTACATGCTCTTGCCGGTTGGGGGTCTCCATCAACTTTGTCACAGTCTACTAATTGCCTCAGTCAAATGTCTTTCAAAACCTTCTTTATCAATTATTGCATTTTGAAGGACACAAACCGCTTTAATTAGGTATGTGGTCAGCAGTCTAATGTTTTGCTTCAATACTCTTAGAAAGTATTCTCCATTTTGAATACAAAATTCCAAAAGAGCACTCAATACTTTTTCTTGCCCTTGACACTCTAGAATTGTATACAATTTTGTCCAATGTTAGATTATCAGCCGGGTAAGGTATCAAAATTTGACGGCATAAAGGATAGGCCTCATCACCGAGAAAAACCATAGGCGCTTTTACTTGTGTCCCTGGTAAATAACTGCCTTCAGGAATATTTAACTGGTTACTTTTTATCAGCAAGTACATATCTGAAGCTGCTAACGTAGCTCCATCGTTCTGCTTTCCAAATCCTCCATCATCGATCATAGCAAATCTATAATTAGCGTCACATACACCTTGCAACGTTATTGAATAAAACTTTTTATAGTTGTAAAACATTGTCCCAGAGTGTGGTGGACATATAATTCTCACATGTTTTACATCTATGCATCCTATTCAATTCGGAAAATTCCATATTTCAAAGAAATCACGGCTAGTGCGAAGAAACGTGTCTTGATAATGGTACTGAGATTGAGTGTGGTCTTCAGGAAAATATGTGGATTGATAATATGAACTGAGGGAGGAGAAACGAATGAAATATGAACTATATGTTACTTGAGTAATTCTATGTAATTCAAGTCAATAAAATGAATTGTTTTGGTTTAAAAATTGTGTTTCTTATTACTGTCCTGGAAGCAGAGTGATATACTATGGTAAATTTGTAAGTAATCTACTAAGGTAAAATTTATGTCTACAATAACTAGTTTTTAAAAGTAAAAAATAAAATATATAGTTTAAAAAACCAAAAAATACGCTTTTAATTTAAAATGAACTAAAAAGTAAAAAATAATTTTTAATGTCAAATTTTTATTGCTCCAGCCAGTAATGGGAACAACTTACGTTTCGAAATGTAAAAAAGCGTGGGGCTCCTTACCTGTTTCCTTATTTTATTAACATTGGAACCTTTCGTTAGCGCCCCACGCTTTTTTACATTTCGAAACGTAAGTTGTTCCCATTACTGGCTGGAGCAATAAAAATTTTACATTAAAAATTATTTTTTACTATTTAGTTCATTTTAAATTAAAAGCGTATTTTTTGGTTTTTTAAACTATATATTTTATTTTCTACTTTTTAGTCTATTATATGGCTTTTACCATTTTCTTGTCACCACCATGTTAGATTTATAATGGCGTCACACAGATTACTGTTCTATACCCATCCATTTGATACCCATGTCGGGGGGTCGGCGAACACAATTGCAAAATTCAGCCGCCATCCTGGACCCGTCGTCATCTTGATTTTTTTACAAAATAGTCAGATTGCATTGTCATCCAAACTAAACGTGTGTGCAAAATTTCAGCTCAATCGGAAACCGGGAAGTGGGTCAAATTTAACTTACAAGATTTTATTACATAGTTACAAGTGAAGCTAATAAAAGCGTATTAAAAAAGAGGGGTCAGATTTGGAAAAATATGACCCCCCCTTGACCACCCCTTATTATAAAACATACCTCAGCGTAATAAGTAGCTTCTCATCATATTCAATCGGCTGCTTTACGAAATTCGTATATTGCACCTCCATATGAGGAGAGATCAGGTTTAATATATACTCAAACGTGCTGTACTCCATTCTTACGTATTGGAAAAAGCGGTCCGGATATTGTTTTAACTGTGGAAAAAGGTGGTGGAACTCCCCCAATTTCTTGCGATTTGAATTCAAGGGGTGCACTGCACATGATCTAAAACCGCCTACAACTGTAACGATTTTAAGCGCACTGCTCTCGTATAACATATCGTCATCACTGTCCGACGACATTTTGCTGACTAAAGATTACTCAAACCTCTTGGCTTGCCACGCTACGCTCGCCGCTCCACTATGTGCGTGCCGACCCCATCGGGGGTCTAAAACCTCACAGCTACGCTCCCCGCTACACTCTAGCCTCGCCGCTCCACTATGTTTTCACCCTTAGGGTTGAAAATAATACACGTAGCAAACGCGCCAAAACATAGTGGAGCGTGGAGTGGTGCTGGCTCCCGCGGCGACCCGCTACCCCCTCCGATTGTGAATTCTACATAGATTTCTTTACCTCACATCTACGCTCCCCGCTACACTCTAGCCTCGCCGCTCCACTATGTTTTTACCCTAAGCATTTTCCACACGCATTCTTTGAAAAATGTCTTTTTTGTGCATGGGCAGAAAACTTAGTTTTTTTCTTCGTACGTGCATAAATGAAAAAAAAACACTCATAGCAGACGTCTGGGACTAGAAAAAACCTCCCCCCCCCCTTTCGAATTTCCCTTACCGCACCGGAATGCTCCTATCAACTTCCTCCATAATAATATGCTGGCACAGTGTGTAAGGTAAGACCCTCTGCCCGGCGCTTGTTGCTGAAGTCGTGAGAAAAAGTTAAATTGGACAGAATTTTCTCTCTTCAAATTTGAATTTTCTCTCTTCAAATTTAATTTAGAACGTCATAGACAGGTTAAAAATTGTTAATATATGTACATACAGAATTTCGATTCGTTCTCGAAGCCTTAATATACGGGTATTTCTCATCAAATTTCGAAATTTGATTCCCGAGCCATTATTGGCGAGTCATATGCTTTAACTACATAGGTATTTTTTTATTTCAATGCACGCTGTCTATACCACTATTGTTTAAAAAGAAAACCTATTACCTCTAAAGAAAAAAAAGATATGGCTACTTTTTTACCGTGAAAGTCATTCCCTCACCTTGTCCCTTAGTTCAAAAACATAACTAAAATACCTATTCATCTCAAATATATCAATATTCTTAATAATAAAATTATGCTAATATATTAGAAAGATGTTTGTTATTGTCTATAAAAGCCTTCCAACTTACAACACCGAATACCTACATAAAAACGATAATTCAATTTTAAAAATGTCCCGCCAAATAAAATCATTCCCTCACCCTATTACGAATATTCGATTTCTGAACGTATCGAACGATATTTAGGAACGCAACCTTAAGTTTTTAGTGCTTGGCAACACTCTCAATTGGTTCAAGATAGCGACTTCTTCTCAACCGTAGGTGAATTTGTGCAAAAACATATTATGTGAAAAATTGTTAAAGACTTACATTTATGGCGATCATTACCGCACGTTACATGAATATATTAAGCATTTAAATATATGTAAAAGTAATTTGTTGTTTTTATGCGTTTTTGGGAGTAGATTGCATAATCGAAAAGTAACAATCAAATTGAGGTTATGTACCGGTGTTTTTGTAGCTTTAGTTAAAATTCGTCATTCCCTCACAGTCATTCCCTCACTGCATTTAGGAGTGAGGGAATTACAGCCGTATGAGGGAATGATTTATACAGTGTTCTACGGTTCTTTTAGATATTTTATTTATTTCTTGCAACTTTTATTTCATGGTGTTTAATTTAAAACAGGTACATGTACGTGAAAGAAAAATGGCACGACCAAAAAAGTTGAGTAATACGGAAAAAAATTAAAAAATAAAGAGTATGATAGAAAAAAGCGAGAAAAAATGAAAAATAATACTGAATCTTTGGAAAAACTGCGGGAAAAAGAAAGATTAAAATATTTAAAGAAAAAATATCCGCCCTCTTGAGATGACCGCCATGGATCTAACAATATTATTGAGTATACTATATCGCTTATGGCATTCTACTTATGATACCCTTTCAATTGAGACCCATGTCGAGGGGGTAGTGAAGAAATGGTAGGCCGCCCTCTTGAGACGGCTGCCGTGGATTTAACGACATAGCTTCTTGTATTCTACTTATCACACCATTTCATTTGATACCCATGTCGAGGGGGTTGTGAAGAAAATGGTAATGCGTCCTCTTGAGATGGCCGCGGTGGATCTAACTATTTATAGAGTATACTATATTGCTTATTGTATTCTATTTATCATTCCCTTTCATTTGATACCCATTTCGAGGCGGTTGTGAAGAAATGGTAAATCCGCCCTCTTGAGACGCGTACCAGCTTAATATGAACGCTTTTTGTTAATCATCGAAATGATAAGGAATGCTACCTGACATCACCAGTGCTGGATTCGACTAACTTGTAACGAATATGTCATATTTTTAGAAATAAATTATAATTACGAACTCGGCAAAAGTAGTAATCGGTATTTCAAAATTTTATTGTACATCTGTACTATGAAATACGTAAGTTTTTTTTATAGTACCTAATGCAATCTGACATCATAGTTGTGACTAACCACTTTTATATGAACACAGTTTGTTAATCATGTAATGCCATCTGGCATCAACAGTGCGAGTAAACACTTTTCGACTAACTATTAGCGCCATCTCATTTATTGAGCAATTGAAATAACTTATAACGCCATCTGATAGAACTATCTTGAGTACCCACTTTTTTAGACTGAAGGAAAAAAAAAAAGTTCGTTTCGAAATGTAAAAATAAAGAAATCGAAGAATGATAGGGAAAAAAACTCATGGAATAATAAATTATTTATATTGTGTTTATCGGTTACAATTGAAAAATTACTTATATTGCTTATAAAAAGGTGATAAATCGCATAATTTTATAAAAAAAACACCTTGTTTTCCATGTTTAGGCGAAAATAAGGCTTTACTTCTTTGCCCTTACGAACTCGGCAAACTACTGCTTGCCTTGATAAAGATAAAAACATTTGTTACCTCTATAATAATGTATTTGTTAATTTTTTGAGTCTATATATATTTATATTGACTGACTGAAGTACAAGTTTTGAGTTGATTTTCTTTAGATTAAGTTATTTCATTGTTTGATAGAACAAAAATTACATAATTTCCTTTATTTGTATATGTTTTTTATTACAATATAATAATAAATCATTCCCTCACTCTGTTAATCATTCCCTCATTTCTTTATTTTTTAAAACCTCATTTTTTAAAGATTATATACAAAAATATGGAGGACCAATACTCCAAAATAGATCTCTTAAAGCAACTTTTTCAATTTCTGCAAAAAAAAAATTCTAAATTATAAAAAAAAAGAAATTTCAATAATACCTCAAATTTTGAAATTTCATAAGAAATACCCATACATACATACATACAAATGTTGCCATTTAAAGAACAAGTTTGTTCCAAATGCGAAAGCTTTTCAACCCTGGATTTAATTTCAATTACGAATAACGCAAAGAGCTCGTAAAATCCTTTATAGCCTGATTAATGTCCTCGGTTTCAATCAACCCGGAACAAATGTTACAAGTTGCAAAGTATTTTCAACAATCCAATATAAGAACGAGTTCTTAACCCCTTTTTGGCATGTGTGCCTGATGTAATAAAAGTTTTCAAACCAGCCTACTTACTACGCAGTTCCTTCCGAGCAATCAACGACTGATATTGCCTTCATACTTACTAAAAACTGAACCCTTTTCTCGCTGAAATAATTCAATCGATCAAAATGAAAAATAATTTTAAATTCGGCCCCACCCAGATCCATTTTCGATAAATTTTTCCACAATTGATTATATCCTTTCGGAGTGAAGTAATTTTTTCACTGCAGGGAGCGGTTTTTGTTTACGAGGAGGTGTGCTAGGAAACTTTTTAGATAAATTCGACTTTGGGGCATGGAATTTAAGCTAAAGCTTGTCTGGACAAAAGTTTCTCGAAAGTAGAGAAAACTATTCTTAGTTTTTCGGGGCTACACTTACGTAATTTCTTCTGACAAATTGAAGATTGAGTTTAAGGCCTACTGTGAAAGGAATTCTTGAATGTTAGAGAAAAGACATTACGTATCTTTGTTTTGATAAAAAAAACACACTACTATGTAAATTATTTTATTATTTATTGCAACTAAGGTTTAACTTATGAAATTTTCAATACTAGCGATGACCCAGATGGATGGTTCGGAAAATTGCATATAATATTGTTTGATGATTTATTGCAATTATGTCAAGTCAAAGACAATCCTGCATATAAGAATCTTACAAAACCCGAAATACATTTTTATGTAAAGTCGATTGGTAACTACAATTTGAGGAGTTTATTCGAATATGATGAACTTACAATAAACATGAGTCAAAAAAATTATTTGTCTTATGCACAAATGCTTGCTCGCTTACTAATAGGATTTTTGACCATAATTTGAATGAACTCAACCGACGACTAATAAATTTTAAATCAAAAAATTGCCAAGACAACAATATGAGTTATGCGATCACATTAATGCTTCTCCTCACGATACACTTTGTCTACTTCCGAATAATCATATGTGTGGAATATTGAATGATGAAATGATATCGCGCATTAAAAGTGAAGAAATTAAATTAGTTGTTGCATTAGATTGTCCTAAATATTGAAGAAAAAAGTAGAAAAAGCTATATCATTATTAACTGGAGGTCTCCCGAAAGTTGTAACAATCAAAATCAATTCAAAAGTAATGATAACCAAAAATATCGATGTTAGTAAAGGGTTAGTAAATGACACGCTAGGTTACGTTAAATCTGTTAAACGAAATCTTGACGATAAAAATGACAAACAAAAAATACAGTTAATAACATCTTCAGGTATAGATTTTTTCAAACTCCGTGATTCAAAAAATTTGAACAGTTCTGTGCACCTCGTTGCCAAATTGTTCTATTATTTCCCCTCTTTTTAGTTAAACCGGCAACAAACGCAAAAAAAAGTTCAACAAAATAATTTGGGAAGGGATGGGCGCATATGCCGAAAGAATACAGTTAATTTATCTTTACACGTGTTGAGCATATAAAACCTCTGCTCAACCAAGCCAGTTTACTCAACATAATACACATAATTTTACTATAATTGTGCGATATATATTTCATTGCTAAATTTAAAAAAAATGCTGAAAAAAATTCGTTTGATTGTAGGAGATAATGAAAAGGGTCCAAAGTTCAACAGCTCTCTGTGATGGACCCAGGGACGATAGTTAAAATAGCCAGTTGCTATGGACCGGTGATGAAATAAAGACCTAGTCAAAAAGTAATCGGAGTTTCATTGAACAATAATACATGGCGACGAGGATAAAAATCACGAAATTAAAATGTAATGAGAAAAAATAATATTACACCGTAAAAAAATTGCATAAATTGAAAATAAAAGTTATCGATCGTGAAGAAATTTGAAAATAAAAAGAATAAATTCATTACAAGTGGAAATTGTGCAACACATGGTGAAATATTAAATAATAATACATGGGTCGAGCAATAGTCGAAATATTAAATATAATTGAAAACTTGTGGAAATAAATTGAGGAAATGAATGTTTAAATGGAAAGAAAGCAGCTGAAATCGAAATTTTATATGGGTGTTTCGAAAAAACAGACGATTGAAACGGATGTAAAAAGGCCACGAGGTCGACCACGAAAGTATATACACGTGTGTGGCACCCAAATGGATACATTAAAGAAAGTAGAACCGCTTAATCTCGAGGGCAACTTAGCGGAAAATTGGAGAGCCTTCAAACAGAGTTAGGACTTTTTCTACATTGCAGCAGAACTTGAGAAAAAATCGGACACAGTTCAGGCAGCGACATTTTTAAACGTAATTGAATCACAGGCTATTGAAATATTCAATACATTTAATTTCGCAAATGAAGCGGACAAAACAAAGTATTCGGAAGTTGTAAAAGCATTTGAAGCATGGTGCAAACCCAAAAAGAACGAAGTGTATGCAAGTTTTCTCTTCCATAGTAGGAGTCAAGCGGAAGGAGAACCGTTTGATATTTTTCTCCTGGAAGTAAAAAAATTAATCAGGCCATGCGATTTTGGAAATCTAGAACAAAGAATGTTAAGAGACAGAATTGTATTGGGAACAAACGACAAAGCGCTGCCGGAAAAATTATTGGAAACGGATAATCTTGACGCTGAGAAAGCGATAAATATGGCGAAAATTGCAGAACAATCAAAAAAACAATCAGATGTAATACAACACAAAGCAAAGAATAGAATGTATGAAGCCCATGCAGTAAGTAGAGGAGAACAACCAAGTACGCTGCGACATCAAAATCAACAGTACTCGAAACTAGGTAATAGTTCCAAGTTTAGTTTGGAAAATAATAATCAGAATAGAAATAGTTTTAATCAACATAATTACTTTAGGAGAAAGTAACGGAAAATGTTCTTACTGTGCAAGCACCCATGGTAAAGGAAAGTGCCCAGCCTACAGCCCGGTATGCTAGGCTCAAGGAATTTGCTCAAGAAAACTTCTGCATTTATTCCCTTAAGAAAAAGTGACAGTCGGTAAGAAATTTTGGCATTTGTCTAATTGTCATTGCTGACAGTACAGTTATTTTGTTAAGGGTTCAACGATTACTTAAAACGCAAGGCTTCCTTCAACTTCTAATTTCAATTTAAAAAAACCCCATGAAACGTCAAAATTACTTAAAGAAATAAGTGCCTCGACACTTATTTCTGGAAGAAAAACTAAAATTTTATCAATAGCGACATCTGCGCGTCATTAAAAAAAACACAATTTTTCTGGTGTGATTTCTTGAACCTAGCATACCGGGTGAAGAAATCGCAGCAGAAAATATTTCTGAGCCATTTCTTGACAATTTTTTTTACATAGGTTTAAGATAGGTCAAGTAATTACTTGAGCCTAGCATACCGGGCTACGGGAAAAATGCGCAAAATGCGGATAATTAAATCATTACGCCAAAGCATGTAGAGTAAAAGAGGTACGTGAAATTCAGGAAAATCTAGATACATTGTTTATTGACACCGTATGTGATTTGGAAAATAATGAATCTTGGTATAAAAAACTAAAAATTAACAATAAAACGATAAAATTCAAATTAGATACGGGCGCCTATGTCAATGTCGTTTCATTAAATACCTACATTTAAAAAAATTGAAAACGTGAATATTGCAAAGTGTAGAAGACGTTTGACTGCATATGGGGGGACTAAAATTAAAACGTTAGGCATTTCTAGATTAAACTGTAAAATAGATAAAAATAATGAGAAAGAATTAGAATTTATAATAGCGATTACAGAATCAGTACCAATTTTAGGTTTGAAAGCTTGCCAGGATTTAAAGTTAGTTCAAAGAATTGATGCCGTGACAAAGATAGAGGGTAAAAAAGGATTACTACAGGAATATAGTGAAGTATTTGAGGGAATAGGAAAATTTAAAGAAGAATATGAACTTATACTAAAAGAAGATGCAAAACCAGTGGTAAGACCAGCTCGGAAGGTCCCACTATCTCTTAGAGAACCACTAAAGAAGGAAATTGAATTATTATGTGAAAAGGGAATTATTGAAGAAGTAAGTGAACCAGTTGAGTGGCTATCAAATCTAGTAGTAGTGGAAAAGAAAATTAAAAAATTGCGATTATGCTTGGATCTTACATATCTAAATGAAGCCCTAAAAGATGAAACATATCCTATTCCTACATTTCAACAACTTTGCACAAAATTAACAAGAATGAAATATTTTACAGTACTCGACCTTAAGGCTGGCCGCACACTGCATGCGTTTTCGTACGAATTTGTCTCGTACACGTACGAATTCGTCAGAGCAATCCCGATAATCCGAGTACTATGGCACCTCGCACACTAGGTGCGATCTAGTCGTACGTGCACGTGCGTATACTTCCGAAATCCGAAATCAATCCCAGCATGCCCGGATTTTTTATGCATTCGTGCGTCAAAAACCTAATATTGATATTGAAAAATTAATTAATTTGGTGTGTGGTCACAAATGGGATCAAAGTGATTCAACATATCACTTACGTAACCATCAACGCAAGACCTGACGAGTAGGATATATTCAAAGGTTTCGTTGGGCTTATTATTTAGGTCTGCCATAATATAATGGAATTCGCCAAATTCATCTCTTGTTAAATATGCACCCTTTCGATTCAACGGTGGCTATTGGACGCCGCCGCAATCTTCAAGCCAGCGAAGAACTATGTAACAGATATAAAGTATTCATTACGATTATGTCACAGGCAACAGGTCACAGTCAATACCGGCACTTAAACGGAGAAAAACGCAACCAGTGTGCGAGAAATGTGATTAATTATTTTTGGGGAAGAAAAAAAAATTGTTTTGTTAAATAAAAAATAAAAACACTAAAATTTCTTTTGAAATTTATAAATCTATTTATTGAAATAAACAATTAAGAATTTTAGGACTTTTACAAAATTAATTACGAACGATTAAAAAGCGAGTATAGATTTCGACGGTTGTTCCGAAACTGACTAAACTTATCATTTAGTTGGTGCCTTTGTTGCACTTAAATTTGCTGACTTCGATTTTTCTTAAGCGAATCCAATCTGGAGGATGTTGTGTCTACGACGATGCCGCTTTTATTTTCTGGAACGTCGCCGGGTATTTTATTTGTGCCAGTTGATGGGAAAATCATTGTTCCCATGTAATGTGACCCCTTCCGGTGGCCTGGACGTAACTTCTCCCTCCTTTAGAGGAAAATTCCCCTGAATTGTATATGTCCTTTTTATCTTCATAATCTTCATATATAAAAAAATAGTTAGTGCTATAAAAATGATTAATATTACAAATCCTATCCCTAGATTAAAGTACAGGTGGCTTTTCCTTTGAAATTTTAATTCCTTTATGTGCTCAATGTTTTCAACTTGTCTTATCACTAAATCGTCAAAGGAGAGTTTACTGTTAGTCATAGATAATTTAACATCACTTGGCATTACAAATCTTTGTTCAAATTTTTCTTTTCTATTTTTAAATGTTTTATTATTAAGGTAAATTTCGCAATCATTAAATGTTATTAAATAATTTCCATCTAATATTAAATTTCTCTCATCGCAACTACTATTAAAGTTAAAACCTACAAAATTTTTTAATAATAACAAGCCCATTTCTATTTCAACCAATTGAGCTTTCATACTTTTTGTTTTAATACATTTATTTGTTTGGATACAAGAGCTGAATTCTTTTAGATTTTTATAATCTGAATCTTGGTTGTATTTATATGAAGTATCATTTATTTTTATTATTTTTTGATCTTCTATCAATAGTTCCTCTAAATCTTGATTTGGAATAAGGGTAATTAAATATAGTCTGGTTTTAAATGTTTCTCTTGGTATCTTAATAGCAAAAATAATTTTATTTTTCTCATACATAAAGGTTCCTAATTTGATATTTTGAAGTTTTAATAAATCTACTTATATCATATTTGCTTATCTCGTCGCTAGTTAACACATTGTTTCCCATTATCCCTAGCCTACTTGAAGCTATATTGTTTTGGATATGCTCTAAGTTATCTTTTACTATTTTTATTTTAAAAAGTCCTTCTAAGTACATTATTTTGGATATAAGTTTTTCATTACCTTGGTTTATTTCGTTAAGTCGAGTTGCTATCTTTGCCCTATCGTTCTCAATTATGTTTTTTATTGTTAGAAATGTTTTATTAAAGTGGTCGTTGATGTATATGTGCCTGTTGTTTTGTTCTATAATATTATGGCTGTTTTCGTCAATTACCTTCAAATGTTCTTCAATGTTTTGCCGATCGTCGTCGTCCATTGTGCCATATAGCCATTTACTTGCTGTACCAATGATATTAATAAGTCCTCTTTTGCTTTTGTGTGGGATTAATGTCCGTAACATATGTTTCATTGATTCCAGTTCTGCAATCAGTATTTCTTTATTTTCTTCTATTACGAGCCCTGATATGTTGTCTTCTAAAGTTGAGATGATGTTTTTAATTTCTTCGAGGTCTATTATATGTAGAATTATGTCATAATTTTTACGATCTGCACTTCTCCTAATTTAATTTCAGCAAATCCGTTGTTAGTTATGATTTTCTCGATCGTCAAAGTTGCTTCTGTCACCTTCATTAACATCAGTATCAAAATGATCAATATTGACTTGACCTGAAAATTTATTTGGTCGTTTAATATTTATTGGGTGAATATTATCGTATTTAAGTTTTCTATATCTAGATTCATTCTTATGTCTAAGACACTTGTAATTTTTTACGTAGCCCTCATTACCTACTGGTGTAAAGTTTTCTCTCTTGATATTCGCTCTATTTATCTTGAATAACTTAGTTTTGTTTATTAGCTCTGTTATCTTTGCTTTATCGGCCTTACCCTCAATGACATCAATTGGCCTTGCTCTAATTGTGGAATGTATTGATTTGTTGTACCATTCTGTGCATTTAAATACTCTCTCCTGAATTGAAAGATTTGAATTTTCAGCTTCCAATGTTCTTAGTCTTTCGCTAAGTGTATTATGAAACCTTTCGATGTCCGAGTTTCCGGTGTGGCTGTTCGGCTTCGTGAAATGAATTTCTATATTTTCTGTTCTGAAAAAGTCCTTTATATTTACAGAGCTAAATTCATTATCCATTGTTATGTGTTTGGGTTTCCCTTTTATTGAAAAATATAATCTTATTTTTTCTATAATAGTTAAACTGTGTCTATTCTCTAGAAACAATGCCACGGCATGTTTTGAAAATTTATCAATAAATGTAATAAAACTATGTTTTTTGTTTACGTATGTGTCTATATGTATTCTTTCGTTTATATCGGAGGGTGTTATAGTTAAATTAAATTTTGGCTTTATTGGGTTCCTATCATATTTTGCTCTATTACAGGTATCGCAATTGTTTATATATTTTTGTATTAATTCTTTCAAGTTTTTAAAGTATATCAATCGTTTTAGTCCTGCGTAATTTTCATTAATGCCGGCATGCCCTGTCTCGTACTTATAGTCCGGTCAAATTAGACCAAAAAATAGGTATGAAGGTACATTAATTCGCACCTAGCTGAAAATTGGTAGGATTGTTCAAAGCACCGTTATAAATGAAATCTAAAAAGTCCCCATCGATCCGGCACCTGGAACCTAGATTTACTCGGGGTCAAAGGTCACAAAAACGGTTTTTTTGCGATTTTCAACAAAACGGTAACTTTTATCATAAAATAGTGTTTACAAAGTTTGTAGATTATGCGATTACCTACAAAAAAGGATCTTATACATTTTCCCGTACGAATTGTCATTCATGAGATATCGCCGTTTTAAAGATTTACATAAAGCACTCATATCCCTTCACTTTCAACTTGTATGGTCAAATTGCCATTTACTTAAACTTTAATAACTTCTAGACCGATTATAGTAGAGCAACGTAATTAGGCTCATCTTTTAGGTAAATGTGTATTCTTTTATGTGAAAGAAATAACAGAAACCTGAGTGACTCCGTTTAGAAGATATGTAGATATGTCGCTTTTCAGCAGATTGCCCATACTTTGAACCTACCTAAAAGATGAGCCTAATTACGTTGCTCTACTATAATCGTTCTAGAAGTTATTAAAGTTTAAGTAAATGGCAATTTGACCATACAAGTTGAAAGTGAGGGGATATGAGTGCTTTATGTAAATCTTTTAAACGGCGATATCTCATGAATGACAATTCGTACGGGAAAATGTATAAGATCCTTTTTTGTAGGTAATCGCATAATCTACAAACTTTGTGAACACTATTTTATGATAAAAGTTACCGTTTTGTTGAAAATCGCAAAAAAACCGTTTTTGTGACCTTTGACCCCGAGTAAATCTAGGTTCCAGGTGCCGGATCGATGGGGACTTTTTAGATTTCATTTATAACGGTGCTTTGAACAATCCTACCAATTTTCAGCTAGGTGCGAATTAATGTACCCTCGGATGTCTAAATTGACTGGACTATTATGATATTTCGCTATCTGTTTAAAGGTCTCTTCCTCATTTTTCATTTCCTTTGCATGATATTGACATTTGTAAAACTTTAGGGTTGTGTCGAATAGCTCTATTAATTTTAATTGCACCAAATTATATTTATGTTCACTTAATTCTGAAAAGATACCTATTCTTCCTTTTTGTAGAAATCTACGAAAAATATTAGTCATATTGCCATTTTCTATGTCTTGTGAATTTACGTAAATTTTTCTTCTATTGTTAGTCGTTTCTATGTCTTGGGTTTTGCTGTCTGTTAAAATAATTTGTGTTCGAAACCTATTAACTATTGTATCTGAAAGTATTGGGATATGATTATTTTGTTCTTCCTGTTGCGAGTGGACTGTATTGATCATACTTATATTATCTGGTACTACACTTTCCTCATTTTGCGGATGAATTTCTTGGGGTTCCGTAGAGAGATGAATATTTTCTCCTTCCTTTGGTGTAAACGTTTCGGTGTGATAAATTTCGCCATTCTCTATATTTAGTCTACTCATGAAATCTGCGGCTTTGTTGTCCTTCCCTTTGATATAGCCAATGTCGAAGTTGTACTCTCCCAGCTTTAGTAACCATCTTTGAAGTCTCGGATTGATATCTTTTCCATTGTGTTTCGCTTGTAACCACTTAAGAGGTTGGTGGTCAGTCATCAGGTCAAACCGTCTGCCATAAACATAAGGTCGGAAGTAGTTCACTGCCCAGACAATTGCAAGCAGCTCCTTTTCAGTTGTTGAGTAATTACGTTCGTGGTCGTTCAATGTTCTGCTCGCAAAACAAATAGGGTGTCCTTCCTGACTTAAAATTGCTCCTAAAGCGAAGTCACTGGCATCTGTAATCAATTTAAATTTCTTTCCAAAATCGGGATATTTTAAGACTGGTGGATTTATAAGGATTCTTTTAAGTTTTTCAAATGTATCTATATAATTTGGATCGTTAGTGTTGATTTTAACATTCTTTTTCAAATATTTTGTCTTACCGTAAGCTATTTTAGCATAGTCCTTTACAAATTTTCCGTAGTATCCGGTGATGCCCAGAAAAGATTTAATCTGTTTCGTGGTTTGAGGTAATTTAATTTTTTGTATGCTTTCAATTTTGTTAGGGTTTGGCTTAATCCCATTTGTTGTAAGTATGTGCCCTAAGTACTCCGTTTCTTTTGCAAGGAATTTGCACTTGTCGACCTGGATTTTCAAATTGTGTTCTCTAACTTTATTGAATACTTTTTGAATACTTTCTATATGTTCCTGAATTGTTGTACTAAATATGAGTATATCGTCGAGATATACAACGCATATTTGGTTTATATACTCTCTTAAAACGGAATTGATGAGTCTCTGAAATGTTGCAGGGGCATTTTTAAGCCCGAAAGGCATCCTCACGAATTCGTAGTGTCCCAAGGGTGTCGAGAATGCAGTCTTCTTTCTATCTTCCTCCTTGATTAGCACCTGATGGAATCCTTTTGCGAGATCCAGCGTCGTGAAGTACTGTGCTCTTCCTAGTTTTTCTAGGATGCTCTCTATATTTGGAATATAAAATTTATCATCTTCTGTAATTTCATTTAACTTCCTGTAATCTATTACAATTCTCCATTTATTTTCTCCTGAGTTATCTGATTTTTTAGGTACTATCCACAGTGGCGAATTGTAGGGGGAATTGCTTTCTTTGATTATACCCTGTTCTAGCATATCGTTCATTTGTCTGGTTATTTCCTCTTCGTGTATTTTGGGGTACCGATATATTTTTGAGTAAACAGGCCTATTCGTTTTAGTAATAATTTCGTGTTGGATCTCATGTGTATGAGTTAAATGTTGTCCTTCTTGGTAAAATAAATCTGCATTTCTTTTAATTAGTGCTTTAAGTTTTTCTTTTTCATCGCTATTCATATCTTCTCTTTGAAGTTTGCCGAGGACACTTTGATCTATAGGCTGTGCTTCCAAAGTAAATATCTCGTGATATTGGTAAGGGCATTTTTTTTTTTTTTTTTTTATGTGGTAAATACAAGCTTAGGAATCACCCTTTGTACTACATGTCTGTCATGTCGTTCAAGTCATGGTCAGTGTCTAGTAGTAAGCTTGATTTGAAGGATAGAGGAGAAAGGATAGGTTAGGGGTCTGGAGGGTGCGTGAGTAGATGTCGATGAGCCTTGCGTTTAAGCTCTAAGATATTATATGAGTTCGGAAACACCGACTGCGGAAGGGAGTTCCACAATCGAGTTGTTCTATTTATAAACGAACTACTAAAACGTAATGTGCGCGAAGAGGAGGGCTGTAGCGTATGCGGGTGAGCCGAGTTGGCTAGTCTTGTGTTGCGGGAAAAAATTTGCCGTGTAGGCATGAGGTTTCTGATTTCAGTGGAACAGTCGCTATGGTAATAGCGGTAAAATTTGCTAAGGGCTGCTACATTCCTGCGATGGCTTAAAGGGTCGATGGAGGAGCAAAGGGTGCTATCGCCAATGAGTTTGATGGCGCGGTTATGCACCTTGTCCAGCCAAGCCAAGGTGGTTTTTGGGGCACCTGCCCAGATATACGAGTTGTATTCAAGGCGGGGCCGAATGAAGGACTTATAGATTGTAGCCAGAGCAGTTGGCCGAAGAAGGAATTTGCATCTCTTGAGGAAACCCAGGCATTGGGAAGCTTGTTTGGCGATTTGGAATATATGATTATTCCATCGCAGATCAGAAGATAAGGTTACGCCTAGGATGTTAAGAGATGGGTCAGCCATTACATTCTTATTGTCCACTGAGATAGAGGGACGGGTGGTGCAGGTTTTTGTAGAGATGAGACAGTACTTAGTTTTGGTTGCGTTGAATTCGACACGATTCTTGCGGCCCCAAGCAAGAATAAGTTCAATGTCCCCGTTAATAGAATTGGACATTAGTTCACGGTCTACGGGACAAGGTCTGGCACGTGCTTGCCCTATATTATCGAAGGTGTGGGAGTAACGCAAAGTACCGTCATCGGCGAAACTGTGAAGTGGGTTGGAGGGGATTGAGAGCAGATCATTAATGAATATAAGAAAGAGGGCAGGTGAGAGAATCGAGCCTTGGGGAACGCCGGCCGAGATGGAATGAGGGTTGGATTCAACGCCATCCAACACTACCCTGATTGAACAGCTGGAAAGAGAGCTCTCAATCCAGTTCCTTAGAACTGAGTCGATACCAATAGCTTGGAGTTTAAGCAGCAGAGCGGGATGCCATACTCTGTCGAAAGCCTTGGATATATCTAGAGCAACCAAACCAGATTCACCGAAGCGATGGATGTTTTGGTTGAGAGCCTCAGTCAGACACACAAGAAGGTCGCCAGTAGATCTTTTCGGTCTAAAGCCGTACTGCCTGTCGTGTAAAATTTGGTTGGATTCCAGATATTTCATCAGCCTTCGATTGATTATTATCTCCATGATTTTGGAGAGAACAGAAGTAATTGCTATTGGGCGGTAGTTTAAAGGGTCGCTGGCTTCACCTTTTTTGGGAATGGGCTGAACATGAGCTAGTTTCCAAGAGTTGGGATAAACTCCGGAGAAGTATGACAGGGCGAAAAGTTTGCGCAGACGTTTAGCCAAAGGTGAGGCACATTTGTTAAGTACCATAGGGGGAATATTGTCTGGGCCAGTGGATTTATTGACGTTGAGATCTTTGAGACATTTATACACCTCGCGCGTTCTGAAGAAGATCCCGCCCATTGAATGGGCGTTGCGCTCGAGGACCGGTGGTGACGTATCAGCTTCGGGTAGAGAAGAATTTGAGGCGAACAGAGATGCCAATAAATCGGCATCTTGTTCTTTCCCCATTGACTTCCAAACAATCTTCTTTTAAATTTATAATAGCTTGCAGGGGTTTCAGTACGTTATGACCAATCAATCCATCGAAATCTTTATCTTTAAAACTAGTTAATTTCCAACTCATCCATTTCTTTTCATTGAACTCTTCAGGTAATTCTGTAATAATCTCCTGGTCCACGATAGTATTCCCGTCTAATGTTTTAAGTAGTATTTTCTGATCTAGTCTAAGTCTTTTATATTGTTTTAATTTTGTTTCATCTAATACCGTCGTCGTTGAGCCTGAATCGATTAAACATCTTAATTTATTTGTACCAATAGTAACTTCTACTATCGGTAAATCTGTCCTGTCGGAGGTAATTGAAAATTTACTTGTTCGCAGGTATAATTTGCGTCTTGAATATGGTCAACGACCATTGCTTCCGGTTCGTTTTGTTGCCTAAATTGATTTGAATTCCTAAATTGACCCGAGTTTCTAAAATTGCCTGAATTTCTAAATCGTGGAATAAAATTTTGATTTTGCGGAGTAAAATTTTGTTTTTGTTTTGCAAAGTATTCATTCTGTCTTGTTTGCCCATAGTTATTTGAATTAGAGTTTTGATAATACTGGTTGTACCTACCTATATTTGTTTCACTATTTCGATTAAAATTCCTATAATCCCTATCTTTAGGATATACTCTTTGTGTATGAGAATTTTGCCTGCTTTTAAAAGTTTTATCATTTTTGAAATTACCACTTCTATATCTAATCAACCCTGTTTCTTCTAAAGTATAATAAGCATCTCTTAAATTTGTTATATCTCTACTAGTGTTATAAATTAGTATCTAAACCGTTAGTAAAAGTTCTTAAAATTAATCCTTCGTTTACTTTAGGTGAGAATTCTACTGGTTTATTTTCGTCGAATTCATATTTCGCATTTAGTTTATCTAATATAATTTTAAGTTATGGAAATATTCACTTACGTTATAATTATTTCTTAACGTTGTGGCTTGATGATATAAATGGAGGTAGCTTTCTCTCACTCCGAAAGTCCTGATTAACTCCTGTTTCACTTCCTTCCAAGATGGGTTTCTACCTAAACTTCTTATAGCTTGAAGGGCTGGACCTTGAATCTTGTTGATGACGTCACGTTGAAAAATGTAGTTTTGAATTTGAGGATTCCCATTAAAAAGAGGTAGAAATATTTCCACTTCTCTGATGAATGATGATAAATCGTAATCGTTGTTGCCGGTGTATTCCCGAATGCTGGAGGCTTCCTTCAATAGTTCCGAGATTGGAATTGTATATGGATCTGCATTGGCTGATGCCGCGGTGGCTGCTGCTCCTTGTCCTTCCATTTCGTCCGTTTCCAAATTTGAATATGGTTTAAAAGTTGAACTCCTTTCCTTAGACTTTGTATCCTTTGGCATTAGTCACTGTTCGATAAACACAAAGCAATGTCACTGTTCACCTCTTTTTCTGTTGTATTTTTTTTTTTTTCAATTCCTTTATTTTTTTTTTTATTTTTAAAAATAACAATAAAAACACAAATTTTTAAACTTATTTTTTTTCTGTATTTTTACTTTTACGCACTATTCACTCGCTCCCCCTTTATAGATAAAAACGACCTCGTTTTTTTTCAAATTTGTTCCACAGTTTGGTACTTTCACTCACTTCATTGGGTGGAGGTTGGGGTTAAGCGGATGGAATACAAAGTTATTTATTTTTTTTTTCTTTCGCCCGATCTCAAATCTTCGGATTGAGACTCCACCGACTGCGCCAGAAATGTGATTAACTATTTTTGGGGAAGAAAAAAAAATTGTTTTGTTAAATAAAAAATAAAAACACTAAAATTTCTTTTGAAATTTATAAATCTATTTATTGAAATAAACAATTAAGAATTTTAGGACTTTTACAAAATTAATTACGAACGATTAAAAAGCGAGTATAGATTTCGACGGTTGTTCCGAAACTGACTAAACTTATCATTTAGTTGGTGCCTTTGTTGCACTTAAATTTGCTGACTTCGATTTTTCTTAAGCGAATCCAATCTGGAGGATGTTGTGTCTACGACGATGCCGCTTTTATTTTCTGGAACGTCGCCGGGTATTTTATTTGTGCCAGTTGATGGGAAAATCATTGTTCCCATGTAATGTGACCCCTTCCGGTGGCCTGGACGTAACTTGCGCGCTCTGTTCGGACGTTCGATAACGTACGTTTACGTACGATACAAATTCGTATCATTTCGTATAGCCTGGCTGGCCGCACACTGGATACGTTTTCGTACGAATTTGTCTCGTACGAGCACGTACGAATTCGTCAGAACAATCCCGATACTCCGAGTACTATGGCACCTCGCACACTAGGTGCGATCTAGTCGTACGCATACGTGCGTATACTTCCGACATCCGAAATCAATCCCAACATGCCCGGATTTTTATGCCTTCGTACGTTAAAACCCTAATATTAATATGGAAAAATTAATTAATTTGGTGTGTGGTCACAAATGGGATCAAAGTGATTCAACATATCACTTACGGGGCCATCAACGCAAGACCTGACGAGTAGAATATATTCAAGGGTTTCGTTGAGCTCATTATTTAGGTCTGCCATAATATAATAGAATTCACCAAATTCATCTCTTGTTAAATATGCTCCCATGATGGCTATTTATTGGACGCCGTCGCAGTCTTCGAATCAGCGAAGAACTATCTAGCAAATATAAATTATTCATTACGACGATGTCACAGGTCACAGTGAATACGAGCATTTAAACGAATAAAAACGCAATCAGTGTGCGCACTCTGTGCGGACGTTTAATAACGTACGTTTACGTACGATACAAATTCGTATCCAGTGTGCGGCCAGCCTAAGGATGGGTATTGGCAAATTCCTCTCAAGGAGAATTCGTCGAAACTGTGTGCTTTCTCCACACCTTTTCGGTGCTACAAATTTGTAGTGACCGCGTAAACTTAATTACCAAGTTTACGCAAAGTCACACAATAAACTCCCACACGATAAACACGATCAATCGGAACACTTTATCGAACTCAAAGTTCAGTGATCTTCCCGTGTCCCGTTCCGTCCCGATCGTGTTTATCGAGACAGCCAATTTCCGGCATCTCCGTTTTGACCATCGTGCAAAAAAGGTTACCAGACATCTCGTCCATAAATTACAAAGTGCTAAATACTGTCAAAGTTTACAAAGTTTAAGTTTTTAATACAATAAATAGTTTGTGATTGTTTAACAAAAAATTAGAGTTTTATTAACCATAACGTGGTTACAGATAACAACATTGGTGACCCCGACCGCAAACACGCGGGGAAAAAAAAGTGCAATATTAGTGCATCGATTGATAGGCATTAGTGAATCGATAAAATACGCATTAGTGCATCGATAAGTGCGCCGAAATTTAATACATTAAGTTATTGTGGGCGCCAGCGATTACTGCCACAACAATAAAAAACGAATTTTATGAATTTTTTTTCCCTTCTTTTCTTCTCTCGTTTGTAGTTTTGCATTATAAATTGACTCAATTTGGAAGAATTTTTCATCCGTACATGCAAAGAAAAAAAAATTTTCAAGTTCAACCAGTCAACGGTAAAACCAAACAAAGGAATAGTGGAAGACAAAATTTTCAACAGGAGACGAGGAATATACAGATAATTACATTGCAGATAATTAAAAAAAAAAAAAAAACAAAAACATATTTTTTAAATATAAATTACAATATTTTTTTTTTCTCTTCTTATACAATATATAAATTTCTATATAATTTTCTATACATGCATACATAATTTATATATATTATTTTGTTTCCACATAATTTTTTTTTTGAATCATTTTGAATTTTTCTCTTCTCTTGCATAATATTAATTTTTTTCTTGGACGTATTCATTGGTCATTTTTCTGATTTTTTTTTGCTATTGTTTATATTTTTCAATATGTCAAACACAGAAGATTTTGATATGGAAGCCTCGCACGAAGAGGGACCAAAGCCCGGACCTTCGGGAGTCGATGCCACTTCGGTATCTAAACTGGACATCCCGAAGTTCTGGGTACACCAGCCCGCCTCCTGGTTTTACCAGGCTGAAATAATGTTTCAACTGGCGGGCTGCAGATCGGAGAAAATGAAGGTCTACAACGTTATGGCCGCATTACCGGAAGAAGCGGTAACGGCGATGCGGCTTAGCACCGTAGACCACGCCACCTCCTCATACGAGGAAATTAAAGCGCATCTGCTCGAGAAGTACGGCACTTCGGAGAAGCGCCGTCTCGAGCAGTTGCTGTCAGTGCAAGAGCCTGGAGACCGTAAACCTTCCGAGTTTCTCCAGGCTCTGAAGGCACTAGCTGGCGGGTCATCGGCGGTCAACGATGATCTGATCCGGAACCTGTGGGAGCGGAGGCTTCCGCAGGCCATCCAGATCACGTTGGCCACCTCCGCTGACCAAACACTAGCCGGGCTGGCTGCAACGGCGGACAAAGTATGGGAGGTGCTTTCACACGGAGGCGCCTCATACGCTTCCGCCGTCCGCGCAACATCTGCCACAGCGGAACCCACATTGGTGGCGCTGCAAAGCGCCATCAATAAACTGACGGCCCGGCTAGATAAGCTTGACCGCAGCCAGCGGAACCCGAGAAGCCGAACACCTGCCAATCGGCAGGGCGGCCCTCGACAGCCCTCGGCCAATCGGCCACAAGGGACGAACCAAGCCAGGGGTAGCTTGTGCTATTTCCACTACCGTTTCGGTAGTGAAGCACGCAGCTGCAAAGCCCCCTGCAGTTTCAACGGTGGCCAAGCCAAGCCGGCGAAAAAAAAGGCCACCTCCACCCCTAAAAAAAACTAAAGGGGCAGGGGATCGACATGAGCGAGCATATAACCGGCCGCTCATATCGTTTATTCGTCAGAGACACCAACAATCGGATGGACTTTCTGATTGATTCGGGCTCTGACGTTTCAATTGTTCCCGCCAAGGCGTTCCCGGCCCATAACGGTAGCCCGAACGTCCTTCTGTACGCGGCCAACGGATCACTGATCCGAACTTTCGGCACTAAGTAGCTAGAACTCGAACTCGGCTTACGCCGACGATACGTTTACAACTTCATTATAGCCGACACCACTAAAGCCATTATCGGGGCGGACTTCTTAACGAAGTTCAAATTGTCAGTCGATTTTGAATATCGGCATTTAGTCGACAAGCGCACGAAGTTTCGCATTAACGTGTGCGCTACCGTCGACTACAACCCCGAAACATTTCCATGCCGAGTTATTGGCATATACAAAGAGCTATTAACGAAGTACGCTTCGTTAACAAAACCGCCCAATTTTAACCTTCCGGTTAAACACAATGTGCAACACCACATTGTAACTAAAGGGCAATTACCATTTGTCACCGCTCGGCGACTCCATCCGGAGAAACTGAAGGTGGCAAAGTTAGAGTTCGACCATATGGTCGAATTGGGGATTTGTCGACCTTCGTCGTCCCCCGCAGCATCTCCGCTTCATCTGGTCCCTAAACGGGACTCACATGATTGGAGGCCATGCGGCGACTACCGTCGCCTTAATGCTGTCACTGTGCCGGATAGATATCCGATCCCGCATATACAGAATTTCTCCGTGAATCTTCACGGCTGCACAATTTTTTCGAAGGTTGACTTGGTACGTGCATATCATCACATACCAATCGCCCCAGAAGACGTGCATAAGACTGCACTCATTACGCCATTCGGCCTATATGAGTTTACACGTATGCCATTCGGCCTACGGAATGCAGCACAAACCTTTCAAAGGTTCATAAATGAAGTTACGAGAGATCTCGACTTCGTTTATGTATACTTGGACGATATACTTATCGCCAGTAAAACCGAGGATGAACATATCGTTCACCTCGAAGAGCTCTTTAAACGCCTCGATAGCTTCGGTTTAACCATCAAGCTAGAGAAATGCGTTTTTGGTGCAACAGAGATTAAGTTTCTAAGCCACCGCATCACAAAGGATGGAATACTTCCATCCTCCGATCGGGTTCAGGCTATCGTTGATCTCGCACCTCCAACTTCTGTCAAATCGATCCAGAAGTTTTTGGGAATGGTGAATTTTTATCACCGATTCATCCCAAAATTGGCTGAACAGTTGGTGCCTATAAACGAGCATTTGAGAGACCTTCTCAACCGCTCACGTGCCAATAAAGTTTTTGACTGGCCAGCAGAATGTCAGGCGGCATTCCTCAAGGTGAAAACCTCGATGGCTGAAGCAACTCTGCTGAACCATCCAATCGAGGATGCAAAATACAGTCTTACGACTGACGCCTCTGATTATGCAATCGGAGGTGTTTTGGAACAATTCAACGGTCATCGGTGGCAACCTCTAGCTTTTTATTCCAAAAAGCTGTCACCAACCGAACGGAAATACTCTGCATTTGATCGCGAACTCCTCGCAATCTATGCAGCGATCAAACACTTCCGTTATTTCGTTGAAGGACGCAATTTCGTGGTCTATACTGATCACAAACCACTGGTTCGCGCCCTTCACACAAAGACCGAACGATCCCCTCGTCAGACCAGACATTTGGGTCTAATCTCTCAGTTTACCACAGACATCAGACATGTGTCTGGTAAACAAAACGTTGTCGCCGACTACTTGTCACGCTCACTAGCAACCGACAACGTCGACTCAGTCACCTTCGACCTGCCTACACTGGCTCAGGCTCAACAAGGTGACACAGAGTTGAAGCGTCTACAAGAGCACCCCAGCAACGGCTCACGGGTAAAATTAGTTCTCACACCAATACCATTCACCGCCCATCAGGTGTGGTGTGAAACTAGTATAGGCATTCCGAGGCCTTACATACCCACGTCCTTACGCAGACTAGCGTTCAACTCCGAACATAGTCTCTCTCATCCTGGTATTCGTGCTACAAGACGAGCCGTTACCAAGAAATACTTCTGGCCATCGATCAATAAAGACTGCAACGAGTGGTCTCGATCGTGCCTAGGTTGCCAAAAGTCCAAAGTTTCACGACACACCAAATCTCCATTTGAAGCTTTCAAGCTTCCAAATAATAGATTTGACCATATCCACATGGATATAGTGGGACCCCTACCACCATCTCGTGGATACTCTTATATCTTAACGATAGTCGATAGATTCACGCGATGGCCTGAAGCATACCCAATTCGGGATATCTCAGCTTCAACAGTGGCAAGAAAATTCGTCACTGAATTTGTCCCACGATTCGGCGTACCTCTTGAGATCACAACCGATCAAGGTACGCAGTTCGAATCGAAACTGTTCAATGAAGTTGCCAAATTACTCGGCACTCATCGAATTCGGACTACCGCCTACCACCCGCAAGCAAACGGGATGGTTGAACGGTTCCACAGGCAACTAAAAGCAGCCTTAATGGCAAGGGACAACACTACTCATTGGAGTGAAGACTTGCCCTTTGTCATGTTAGGCATACGCACGGCAATTAAGACCGACTTACAATGCTCACCAGCCGAGCTCGTATACGGTCAGAATCTGAGACTTCCCAATTCGATTTCTATCCCAACGGATGAGAATCCAATTGAAGAATCAGAATTCCTCTCTCGCCTTCGTTCTCACATGCAGAACATTAAGGCAATACATCCTCGGCAACCCGTCCAAAAGGATGTCTACGTGCCAGAAGCCCTGGAGAACGCTGACTACGTTTTCATACGAGTCGACAGAGTTCGAAAACCTTTCGAACCTCCATACGAAGGTCCATATGAAGTAATCAAACGATTACGAAAACACTTCGTTGTCAAATTGAACGGCACAACCAAGTCAATATCCATTGACAGGCTAAAGCCAGCCTTCGGCTGTGACCGCGACAACGAAGCTAAGCCGTCTAAAGCGGTAACATTTCGTTAACGCTACGCTGGGGGGGGAGTATGTAGTGACCGCGTAAACTTAATTACCAAGTTTACGCAAAGTCACACAATAAACTCCCACACGATAAACACGATCAATCGGAACACTTTATCGAACTCAAAGTTCAGTGATCTTCCCGTGTCCCGTTCCGTCCCGATCGTGTTTATCGAGACAGCCAATTTCCGGCATCTCCGTTTTGACCATCGTGCAAAAAAGGTTACCAGACATCTCGTCCATAAATTACAAAGTGCTAAATACTGTCAAAGTTTACAAAGTTTAAGTTTTTAATACAATAAATAGTTTGTGATTGTTTAACAAAAAATTAGAGTTTTATTAACCACAACGTGGTTACAGATAACAACAAATTAAATAGATTACCCTTTGGTGTGAAAACAGCACCACAGGCATTCCAAAAAATGAACGAAAAATTTTTTTCTGATATTCCCGGAATTACAGTGTATATTGATGTTATTCTAATATGTGGTAGAACGTTAGAACAACATGATAGGAAACTAGAAATGATAATGGAAAGAGCAAGAGAAAACAGCATTAAATTTAACAAAGAGAAAATTCAATTTCGTGTTACGACTGTTAATTATTTAGGACATGTAATTTCAGAGAAAGGAATAGAATTAGACAGGAATAGAAGGAAGGCAATCGAAAAGATAGCGCCACCTACAAATATGAAAGAGTTACAAGTATTGTTAGGTATGATTAATTACATGAGGGACTTCATTCCAGACTTGGCAGAATTATCTCAACCGTTAAGAGACATGTTAAAGAAAAATAACATATTCCAATTTGAAACAATACATGAAAAATCACTAGAAAAACTAAAGGCAAAAATAATAAATGCACCAACTTTACAAGCATTTGATGCATCATTAGATATTACAATTCAAGCTGATGCATCGAAATTTGGTTTAGGGTCCGCATTATTTCAAAACGAGAAACCAGTCTGTTTCGCCTCACGCGGCCTTACACCTACGTAGCTGAACTATGCGCAAGTGCAAAAAGAACTACTTGCTATTGTCTTCTCTTGTACCAAGTACCATAATCTCATATATGGACGAAAAGTAAAAATTATCACTGACCACAAACCCTTACTTGGAATAATAGCAAAAGAAGTAGGCCAAATACCTTCGGCAAGACTACAACGAATGAAGATGAAATTATTGAAATATGACTTAATATTGCAACATTCACCAGGGAAAGAAATGTTCATTGCGAACCTGCTATCAAGAAATTATATAAAAGAGGAACATCAGCCAGAAATAAAAGATATAGATGAAGTAGTACATTCGATCAACATGAGCGAAAGGCAAAAAGCTCTCTTTGAAATGGAGACGAATAAGGATGAAATCTGGAGGAAACTTAAAAAGTAATAAATGAGGGGTGGTCTAAAAAGAAAGATAATTTAGAAAGTTGAGTACGATATTACTCGAAATTTAAAGATAACTTATATATAGAAAACAATATAGTATTTTATGATGAAAAAATAATAGTACCGACTGCATTAAGGGAATACGTGTTAAAGCAATCACATATTAAATAGCAAGAGTTAACCCTTCTAGCACAGTAGGCGCACTTTCCAGCTAAGCATGAAAATCTATATATACATACACATACATATATATATATATATATATATATATATATATATATATATATATATATATATATATATATATATATATATATATATATATATATATATATATATATATATATATATATATATATATATATATATATATATAATATATATATATATATATATATATATATATATATATATTTTTTTTTTTTCCTGGGGGTAAAAAAGCATTCGCTACCGGCATGACTCAAGTGCCCCTTACTGGCCGATCCCGCATGACGGTTATGTTTCACGTAAATCCACACATACACACATATGGACACATAAGTGCACATACGCATATATGGGTCTATGAACATGAGAACTAAAAAAGCCCCTCCGACGTGATCCACCCCCGCGGGACTGGCTAATAAGCATTACATCGCGGGGGTCGTTCAGCTTCATTCAGCTGCTTCTGCTCGCGGCATTTCTGTGCCTTTCTCTATTTCTTACGGCTTCTTCTTGCCTTAGCTTTCTGTGAATGGTCTTGAGGGTTGCTTCCACGTCCCTCCACATTTCCTCAGACCTCATCATATGGTCTAGGATGTTTTCGGGCGTTAGTGGCTCCTCGACCCTTTCTTCTAGTTTCGCCCTTTCCTCGGCGAATCTCGAGCAGGTAAAGAAGACGTGTTCTGCGTCTTCCTCCGTCGCTAGGCATACTGGACACAACGGTGAATCATCGTGCCCGAAGCGGTGGAGGTATTTCCTATACCCCCCGTGTCCGCTCAGGAACTGCGTGAGGTCGTAACTTACTTCCCCACGCTCCCTCGTAGCCCATATTTCCACGTTAGGGATAAGTCTGTGGGTCCAGCGACCCTTAACAGACTCGTCCCACTTCGCCTGCCATTCCCTTAAAGACTCGCAGCGCGCCATCTGCCGCCGCACCCTTCTTGGCTCCCCTCCACCATATTCTGGGTCATAGAGACGCATGCCCTCCCTCGCCAGAATATCTATGGGAATCATCCCAGCTATCACGCACGCCGCATCGTCGGACGTGGTCCTGTACGCGCAGCAAGCGCGAAGTGCACTTAGCCTATATGCAGCCCTCCATTTTCTACTATTTGCAGTCCTGTTTAACGCTGCTGCCCACACTGGCGCTGCGTATAACAGGACTGAGCTGACCACCCTCCCCAAGAGGAGGCGGCGACTCGGTCTAGGGCCCCCAACATTGGGCAGCATTCTTGCGAGTGCTGCACAAATCGCAGACGCTTTGTCTGCCGTGCCCTCCAAGTGCGCTTTGAAATTTAGCCTCCGGTCGATCATCACTCCCAGGTACCTTAGTGCGGGCTGTGAGTGGATGATCTGTTCCCCTACTTTTATCCTTACGGATACTAGCTTTCGTCGCTTGCTGATCAGCACTACTTCCGTTTTGTGCTCAGCAAGCTTCAACCCCGCGCGTTCTAACCATGCTTTAATTTCCCAGATCGCTTCGTTTGCATACAATTCGATGTCATCTGGGTGTTTTCCTTCGACAACTACCCCGATATCATCTGCAAACCCGATCGCCACTGCTTCCTTTGGAAGACGAAGCCCCAACACATCATTGTACATTGCGATCCATAGGAGAGGGCCCAGGACGGAACCTTGCGGGACACCACATGTTGTCCCGAACACTTTAGGACCATCATCCGAATCACAATGAAGCGACCTACCCTGGAGGTAGTCGGCCACTACACGCACTAGGTACTTTGGTGTGCCTAGCTTGATCAACGCCTCAACTATTTTGCTCCACCTCGCAGAGTTGAAAGCATTTTTTACGTCGAGGGTTATCAATGCGCAGCAGTGATTTTTCTCTATGGCGGCTCTTGCTATGCCCACCACCATATTGACTGCATCAGTCGTCGACCTTGCCTTTCTGAAGCCGAATTGCTTGTCCGACAGGCCACCTACCCTTTCGACGCTAGGGAGAATCCTGTTACAGATCACCCGCTCGAAAAGTTTGCCTATACAACTAAGGAGGCATATCGGTCTGTAGGACGAAGGGTCCCCTAGAGGTTTGTTCGGCTTCGGTAGGAGCACGAGTTTCTGCTGTTTCCATCGCTCCGGGAAGATCCCCTCTCTCAGGCACGCTGTGAAGACTTCAGCGAACCTGTCTGGCGCTATTGAAGCTGCTAGCTTCGCCGCTTTGTTTGGTATGCCATCCATGCCAGGGGCCTTATTGATGGCTACCTTTTTTGCAGCCTCCAGAATCTCATCTGCGGTCACCGCAGGTATCTCTTCTGGGTCCACCTGGAGGGTGGGTAGATCGACCGTGCGTACGTTCTGTGGAAACAGGACATACACAATACTCTGGAGCAGCGCGGGGCAGGTGATCGGCGGAGAGCGTTTGCCCTTGACCGCTGACATAACCATTTTATAGGCTCCACCCCAGGGGTCCGAGTCTGCTTCTCTGCACAACCTTTTGAAGTGCTCGGATTTACTTCTAGCAATAGCCTTGTTCAGCATTTTTCTCGCTTCCTTATACCTCTGAAGGAGTTCATCGAAATCCGGACGGTTCCGGCTTCTCTGAGTTCTCCTTCTCGCTTTCAGACAGATCCTTCGGCATTCATCGATCTCTGCGTTCCACCAGAAGTTTGGTGGGAGTCTACGATTGCCGGCGCGCCGTGGCATGGATGCGTCACATGCCCATTTCACTGATTCTTCTATTTTCTCTGCCCCTTCCCTGGCACCTCCTGCCGACCTCGCATCATGCAGGAATACTTCCTCGAATACCTCTGCGTCGAGTTTCTTAACGGCCCATCCTCTAGCCGTTCCGTACCTAGGATTTCTCTTTTCTATACGCTGACCAACCTCGAAGATGATGGCTTGGTGGTCGCTGTGCGTGTACAGATCGCTCACCCGCCACTGTAGGTCTTTGATCACTGAATCGCTCACATAAGTGATGTCGATTACAGATGTTCTCCCACCCCTTTGGAAGGTGTTTTCGCCTCCAGAGTTGACTAACACTACGTTAAGTCGCGAGAATACTTCTAGAAGTATGCGCCCTCTTGCATTCGTTTGTCGACTGCCCCATTCGACAGCCCAGGCATTGAAATCACCCGCTAGTATTACCGGGTGATGGCGACTCGCGTCGGCGGCTAACCTTTCCAACATCGACTCGTACTCGTCTAGGGTCAGGCTTGGCGCCGCATAGCAGCTGTAGATGTGTATTCCTCCTACTTTTGCCCGCGTGAAGCCATTCTCTGGGCTTCTCATGGTATCTTCCATGGCTCGGCTCCCACACGTCCATATTGCTGACGTGCCGCTGCTATCGTTTATCCAGACGCCGCTGTGCAGGTTTCTATACTGCTCGCAGACGATTGCGACGTCGATTTTCTCCTCGTAGACTGTCTGTGCCAGCAGATCTTGTGCCGCTTGACAGTGGTTCAAGTTAATCTGTATGAACCTTATCTTCGACTTCGACTTCTTTGAACTGCTGCCCTGTACAGTGGGCACCTATTACTCCCCGTAGCGTGAGCGTCGTGCTCGCCCTTCCCCTTATCTCCTTTACATAGGAGGCATTTAGGGCTCTTATTGCAGTCCTTAGCAATATGTCCCCCCTCCCCGCATCTCCAGCATAGCTCCTTCATGTTCTGAGCGCTGGTGCATTTCCTAGCGATATGACCTATCCCAAAACATTTGAAGCACTTAATTGGTGCTGTTGTCTCCCGTATCCGGCAAACAACCCAGCCGATGCGAACCTTCCCCACCTCAAGTGCCTTTTTTGCGCTAGCGACCGGAAGGCTTATTATGGCCGTCTGCGTACCACCATAGGCCTTTCTTACTCTAACGTCCTCCTCCTGCACCTCCGTCAGCTTCAGCTGCCCCCGCAGCGCTTCGCATACCTCCAGTTTAGTGGTAATCTCGTCCAGATCCCTGCACTCGATTAACACGCGGTTGGTACCTGCCCTAACCTCTGCCGCCTCCCCGATTGACGTCTTGATCTTTTGCTTAAGATCTTCCGTCTTTCCCTCGCCAGCTGCCAGCTCCATTAGAAGATCGCCCTTTTGAGTTCTTCTAATGCGCATGACCCTATTCCCCAACTCCGTAAGGGAAGCATCCGTCCTGACTTTTCGTAGGATGTCCGCATACGACGTCCCACTAGTGGCTGTTATAATCAGCGCGTCAGGCCTTTCTTTTTTGTGGGACTTTCTGTCCTCTTTTTCTTTTTCTTTCTTTTCCTCGCTTTTTTGTTCTCCACTTTAGTCCAAGCGGAGCTCTTCTTTTCGGAGGACTCTTCTTCCATGGGGGTGCCCACCGTTATCTTAACGGCCCCTCGCTCTTCTTGGGGTTTTCTTTCTTTATTTCCCCCTCTGTTTCTCTTTGGGGCGCTGTGTGAGGTTTGCACTTCCTCGTTGCTATCCCGTTGGCGTTTACGGGATTCCCCAGTTTTATCGGCAGTGTGTGGGTCTTTAGCTTCCCCGACCTTCCTTTTTACCGCGACTCTTACTTTAGGAGCTTCTGGCGTTGTTTGTGTCGCCATCTCCATCTTCTCCTTAACCATCCTTATGGCCTCCTCCTTTGCCTCTAAATAATCAGCCCTGAGGTCCTTAATGTGACCGTGGATCACATTGGATACATTGCTTCTAGAAGCAATGAAGTCCGAGAGGGCCTTTATCGTTTCGCCCAGCTTTGCTAGGCACCTTGGCAAGGTTTCTTCTTTTTCTTTAGGGACTGCGCTAGTAGTAGCGTGGCCCATATTTTCCTTCTTTTTTTCCTCCTCGAGGCTTACCCGACTTACCTTCAAAACCTCGCTCGGCTTACCAATCGAGCTAGTGCTGCTTGACCGCACCTTGTCCATGGTACGGTCCTCCGCGGGTCTTGTGGGTGGTGACCTCACCACCTTCGCGGATCTTCCAAATGTCAGCATCCTGTCTTGTTCCTTTGGCGCGATGAGCTTGCCACTGGCGACTGACCCCTGGCACTTGCTGTTGCCAGTTTCCAGCCGTACGCCGGAGGCCGCGGCCTCCTCCGACGTTGGGGCATATATCCCTACCCCGACTTTTTTCTCTCTTGTTGTGCTCATCATTAAAATTTTTTTTGGGTGTTCTTTCTAGTCTACCCACCCAAAGAAAGACTGACGATGGAGGAGTGAGGATGGGAAGTAAGGATTATAGGATGAGGAGACAGGGTTAGGAAGGAAGACGACTGTCTGCTACGTGTACGGAAACGCATTGCCCGGAGTGAACCAGCGTGATGGACAGGTCACGCATACTAGGAGGTCGCCGTCGCTCACCCCATATATATATATATATATATATATATATATATAGAGTTTCCCTTCTAACAGCAGGGCTGAGAAGTATTTACCACTACCGTGGCTCAGCTGAGACATGCAAACATAAAATAGTAGTAGTAACATAAAAATTAGTAAATAAAAACACAAATCCAAATTAACATATAACCCACGTAAGCAACAGGAAACAAGATGGTCACGTGAGATTAAAAAGACTCCTTTTAAGGACATCTTTACTAATGCTCACGCTAAAGACATTAATATTATTATTAACATTAATGAACATGCGGTTTACAGGTTCAAATCTACCGTAATTAGTATTAGAGGAATTGATTTGTAAAAGAGGTGGACCTCTCAGATTATAACGACTCTCTCTAAAAACGACGCACGGCGACCTAAAAAAACCTGAGTCGACCTTTCCATTAAGTATCTGATGAACAAATACAACATCGCCCACCTCTCGACGCTTTTGAAGAGAGCTTAAGTTGAGTAACTTAAGCCGGGATTCATAATATGATGATATTATGATGGGAGAACTATTGGGTTTTCCCAAGGAAGATGATTCAGTGCGAATCGAACGAACCGGTTGAACCGATTCAATAGTTCTAACATACGAAGAGTAGTGAGGAGACCAAACCTGGGAGGCATATTCAAGTAATGGTCTGACAAGAGAAATATATAAGTGTTTAGTAACCAATGGCCGCAGTACCTTTGGACCTAATACCTCACACAGGAAAAAAAACCAACGGTTTATTAAATTCCTTGGACCACCTTTTTATAAAACCCAAGACTAAACTACCTCTGGAAGAGATATAGTTGATGTGAGTGGAGAAATCCAGCTTACTATCAAATCTAATCCCGAGATCTTTAACCAAATTGACACGAGGGATACCCTCATCAGAAAAGGTGTAGTTAAAAATTATAGGATCACGTCTCCTACAAAAAGTCATGACTTCGCATTTACCAATATTAAGAACCAGGTTGTTGTTAGCACACCAAGAGTAAAAGGTATCAAGGTCAATCTGCAGAAGTTTGCAATCCTCCATACTCTTTATGTGCCAATACAATTTGATGTCATCAGCGTAAATCATATTCTACAGTGACTTAGTAAGGGAACAATGTCATCAATTGATAAGATAAAGAGGGCCTAGATGACTTCCTTGAGGGACACCGGACGTCGCTTCAATGGTTATTGATTTGGATCCACGAAAAAGAACTTGGTAGGTCCGGTCAGTTAAGTAAGACTGGAACCATACTAGAAGGGCTTGCGGAAAGCCTAACATTCTTAATTTCTGAATAATAATGGAATGGGAGAGCTTGTCGAATGCCTTACTAAAATCAGTGTAAACACAATCAGTTTGACTACCGGAAACGAATCCTTCGACAGCATGAGCAGTGAACTCAAGAAGATTGGTGGTGGTGGAACGAGCTGCAAGAAAACCATGTTGATTCGTTGAGATCAGCCTCTTGCAGATAGAAGCGAGTGTGGAATAGATAATTGATTCAAAACGTTTCGGTATAGCAGACAACTTAGCAACAGGCCTATAATTCGATATTTCACTCTTGCAGCCACTTTTGTGAATAGGAATTATGAACGAATTCTTCCACAAAGTGGGGAAGTACCCTTTATCCAGGGATTTTAGAAAAAGGATTTTCAGTGGAGACTGGAGAACCTCCACACAGGCCTTAAGGACAGCAGGAGGAATACCGTCGGGGCCAGGAGTAAAGTCAAATGGAAGATCGTCAATATGTTTCACGATATCGGCAATGGTAATTGAGAGAGGTAAAAAATGAGCCTCTCGGTTGGGGATAATGTGGCGAAAATTATTGTCGTCAGGCTGAAAGTTTGCAGATGAGAAAGATTGATGAAAGAATGACGCAAACATGTTGCAAATCGCGGCGTGTCACAGCTAGACCAGTTCTTGTGCTGCATAGTATTAGGGTAATTATCAACATTTTTCTTCGAGTTGATAAATTTGAAGAAGTTTCTGGAATCAGTAAATACTTTATTACTCATACTGCTGAGATATTCACGATACAGAGTAAAAGAGAGTGAACGAAATTGGTTATAGCAAATGATAAATGAATTGAGACTCGGAGAGTCCTTTCTCTTTAAATAAGTTTTCCAGAGCCTATTCTTTCGATTTTTCAAATGCTTGAGTTCACTATTGAACCAAGGAGGAGAAGAACTGGCTAATTTTTGAGGCTCGTAGGGAACGCAAGAAACGAGGGCTTCGTATAGTACGCCATAAAACCGTGCTACATCGACATCCAACTCGTTTGCGGAAAGTAAGTTGTTGAAATCAACCATGGCAAGTTTAGATGACAGCTTATTAAAGTTAGCCTTTTTAAAGTTAAAGGAATAGGTTACCCCCTCCGGATAAGGAGTATTAACTGAATTGAAACAGTAATTGAGCAAGATAGGAGGGTGGTAATTGTTAACTGTGGACATGACTATTGGACTGGGTTCAACAGTCATGTTGACTGAGTCAGTAAAGAATATAAGATCCAACTGCCTTCCTAATACATTAGTCACCCCGCTCATTTGACTCAAGCCAAGTGAGAATAAGCAATCGAGAAAACACGTTTCCTTAGAATTAAGGCTGCCTTCAGGAAGGTAGTTATCGTCATCATCAACATATACCCACTGGATATTGGGTAAATTAAAATCGCCTAGAAGAAGTAGCTCATCATTAGTGTTCATCAAGGTCAGAATGTGGTCAACACAAAAGATGAGAATATCATAGAGGCTATTACCTCTATCGTCAAGTGTGCCTTACATATCTGGTGGGATATAGCAGCACAGCAGGAAGAGATTCATTTTAGAAAGGGAGATTTTAAGAGCAACAAGCTCGACGTCAAGGTGGTTAGAGAAGCTAGGAAGCGAAATTGGGGTGCAATTAAGATGGCTTCTACAAGCAACAAGTACGCCCCCCCCACGAGCTTCCGAGTCAGTATGACGGTCCCACCGAAAGATTTGGTAAGAGGAATCGAAAAGTTCAGCATTGAGAATGCCCACATGGAGCCAGGTTTCAGTGAATGCTATGACATCTAGGCCACTAGCAATCGTTGCCTGAAGGATATCTTTAGTTTTAGACCTGGTCCCCCTTACATTCTGGTAGTAGAGGGAAAGCGTCTCGAGTTTTTTGATATCAGTGTAGCACCCGAAGTTGAAGTTGAAGCGTTTGCATGATGATATCTATTACGAGTACGTGGCACGAAACGCTTGGTAAGAGCCCCAGCGGGCTAGAAACCAGGGTCTAAGAGAATCTCGGCAGTAGTAGGCGGTTCAGACAAAATAAAAGATGAAACTGGCTTGGAGACCTTGCTAACCTTTCTACAGCGAACTGTTCCGGGGTCTATAGATTTTTTCCTCAAATATTCACAGATAGACTCCGTCTTAGTCTCCGGAGAGAATCTCGAGATGAAAATATTTAGAGGCCTAGGAACCGTAACAAGAGAAGTGTTAGGCTCAAGAGGTACTATAACTTCGGCAACCGGTGGACCATCCACTATCAGAGGCGGCGGGGCTGCTACCAAGACTGGCATAGAGGACGACTCAGTCCCTGAAACTTCCGCGACCGAAGGACCTCCCACCACTAGTGGCTCTGTAGATGGAACGCGGGACGAGGACCTCAAGCTGACACTATTGCCAATGGTGGCTTGACTATTATTATTTTTAATTTTTCGATTTTTGCGACGTGGCTTACATCCTGGCGTCGTTGGGTTAATGACATCCTGATTGAGGATGACATCAACCAAGGGAGGAGCATCCTTGGGGTTATTCGAGGAAGGAGGCTGCTACATATTCCACATATGGGTGTGGAAAATACATTAACTCGCGCACGTACGCTGGTCTACTGGCCGGGTATGAAGGAACAAATAGAGCAAATGATAGCGAAATGTGAAATATGTCAAAAATCGAGAGCTGGAAATATTAAGGAACCAATGATACCTCATACAATTCCAGACATACCTTATTTCAAGGTAGGGTCAGACATTATGCCTTTTGAAAACAAAGATTATCTTGCAGTTGTAGATTACACTGCGTTACACGATTTTGGTACCCTCTTAACTGCTAGCTGGAATAAATAGGTAATGAGTCATAGATTAAATGTTCCAAACATATGTGGTATCCATCACGTCTAGTTTTCGAGGTAGGTGGTCTAGTTACGAAGTACGGATTTTATTAGATTTCTTTTAAATAGTTCATTTGTTAGGGGCTTTGACCTCTAACTAAATGTTAACTCACGAAATTTAAAAAAAAAATAGTTTTTCGTGAGTAAAATATGTTAAAAAAAAGTTTCGTAAAATTGGTTGTACGCTACCCCTAAAATAACCCCCTAAAAACAGAAAATTCTGTTTTTGGCTAATATCTCCTAAACGCCAGATCCTACCACAAAATATTATTTACAAAGTTTGTAGATCATGCGATTATCTACAAAAAATGGTATAATGCATTTTCCCGTATGAATGACCGTTCATGAGATATCGCCGTTTTAAAGATTTGAGATACTTATGTCCCCCTAATTCGCAACTTGTATAGGTAATCAGATGTTCGCTATATCCTCTTTTGGACCACGTGGCTAATATTTTCAGGGGTGATTCCTGGTTAGTTTTGGAGACAAAAATTGTTCTAGAGAGGGGGCTAACCCCACAATCCACTAAGATACAGGGTGTGGTAGGGCCTGCCGTTTAGGAGATATTAGCCAAAAACAGAATTTTCTGTTTTTAGGGGGTTATTTTAGGGGTAGCGTATAACCAATTTTACGAAACTTTTTTTTAACATATTTTACTCACTAAAAACTATTTTTTTAAAAAAAATTTCGTGAGTTAACATTTAGTTAGAGGTCAAAACCCCTAACAAATGAACTATTTAAAAGAAATCTAATAAAATCCGTACTTCGTAACTAGACCACCTACCTCGAAAACTAGACGTGATGGATACCACATATGTTTGGAACATTTAATCTATGACTCATTACCTATTTATTCCAGCTAGCAGTTAAGAGGGTACTCAATTTTTTTTTTCATTTGTAACGCAGTGTTACTTATCAAAATATCTAGATATAATTCCCCTCAGGAGAAAAGATGCGAATGAGGTGATAAACAAATTAAAATATCTCGTGACAACTACCATGTTCCTTATTCGTTATGCAATATAGGTATAATAAACACAATATACATATAATTTTGCAGTATTTTTATTTTTATTTATTTTCAAATGTAACAATAACAGTGTGATTATTTATTCAGTATTTTTTATTTCCAATAGCCGGCGTCGTTTACTCACACATACGCATAGGTCACGCCCACCACGCACCGTTTCGGGACATTCTCCGTCCACGCGCTCCAGTATAACCGATTTATAAGACGTTGTCACGTCAAAATATATTCTCTGTGCACGGGATTCCTAGAATTTTTGTTGCCGATAATATGCCCTTCAACTCATACACTTTTCGGAAATTTGCAGAAGAAATTGATATGGAGGTAGTTACTACTAGCCCACACTATCCACAACCAAATGGGCTTGCTGAGAGTTTCGTGAAGGTAGCAAAATCTTTCTTCGTTAAGGGAAACCGAGAAAATAGTGACTATTGGAAAATGTTACTTGAGTACCGAAAATGCCGATAAAAGGATTGACACGTTCACCTGCAGAAATTTTATTTGGTAGAAAAACGAGAACGTTCGTACCGGCAAGGGAAAGTCTTTTTAGAATTGAGAGGTGTCAAGAATCTTAAAAATTATTAGATAGGAAAAACGAAAAGGTAAAAAAAAATTATGATAAGAGTGCTAGGGATAAAGAAGAGTTTAGGATTGGACAAGAAGTTTTTTGTAATGAAGGGAGAAAGTGGATAAATGCAGTCATTGTCGATAAACATAACACACCAAGATCATATTGGGTTGAATTTGAGAATGGAACAAAATTGAGAAGAAATTCACGTTTTATTACAGAGAAAAAAAATAATATAACATGAGAAACATGCTGGAACTTTCCTGTGCCATCTAGTGGAAAATAATAATAAAGATAATAAATGATGTAATGAATTGAATATTGTATGTAATTAAATAGTTTTGAAATGAAAAAAACCAAAAAAATATGTATATGAATTTGTATCAGAAACTGTTAAAATAATTTAGTAATTAGTTAATTTAATAATTTAGAATATAATATAGAATTGTAAAGTTAACAGAAATTAATTTGAAAGAAACTTATAACTAAAATTAATAATTGAATTGAATCCAAAATTATATAAAATGTATAGCTTACTATTATTAGAAATTATTATAATAATACGACTGAATTGTTGATAAATAAGTAAATACAATACAAATGTAAAAAGGGGAGATGTAGGAAATAATGAAAAGGGTCCAAAGTCCAACAGCTCTCTGTGATGGACCCAGGGACGACAGTTAGAATAGCCAGTTGCTCTGGACCTGTGATGAAATAAAGACATAGTCAAAAAGAAATCGGAGTTTCATTGAACAATAATACATTGATTGCATGAGCTTTTTCATTCATAAAAAGATAGTTCTCCGCAGTCGCAAGCAGCACAACCTCCCCTAGCAGAAGCGCGCATGCGACTGGAAGAAAACGTCAACAATCTAGTAATCAAAATGATAAAAACACAAATTTAGTATTTTTTTGTAGGAACTGCTACAAATTATTTCGTAGCAAATGTGTAAAATACGAAAAACAAAAAAAAAAAAAAAAATACATAAAAAAGGGCGTTTTTCGTTCATTATTTGTAAATTTTTTAAATAATCATTGCAGATCTAGAAAAACACGCCTCCCTCTAGGAATACGCAGTCGTGACTGATTAAATGGCAGCAAGTGATTTGATAAGAGGAGTTAAAAGAAGCTTTGCCGAGCTTTTAAATATTTTTACGAGGTTTGCTGGGGTACATGCGCGGAATGTTACGACGTTTGAAAAAATCTATACTTTGTAGTCCAGTTAAATTCGATTTTGATTTTTTCACACGTCGTGACATTCCGCGCATCTACCCCAGCTAAACTCTTAAAAATGTTTAAAAGCTCGGACAAAGCTCCATTCAACTCCTCCTATCAAATCACTTGCTGCCATTTAATCAGTCGCGACTGCGCATTGCTATAGGGAAGTGTATTTTTCTGGGGCTTCAATGATTATTTAAAAAAAGTTCAAATAATTAATGAAAACGCCCCTTTTTAACATTTTTATATTTTAAGGTTTTTGTATTTTACACATTTGCTACAGAAATAATTTGTAGCAATTTCTACTAAATAAATACAAAATTTCTGTTGACGTTTTCCGCCAGTCGCATGCGCGCTTCTGCCTGGGGAGGTTGTGCTGCTCGCGACTGCGGAGAACTATCGTTTTATGAATGAAAAAGCTCATGTGTTCAAAAGAAATTTCTGAAGGGTAGGTTTTCGTGAAAAAGTTTCGAGCAAAAATTGTTCCACTTAGAGGGTGGAATTGCTTGCTTTTTCACGTAAAATTAATGCAGCTTTTAGTAAAATTTCCTTTTCTTCTAAAATGTTACAAATATAGTCATTCATTTTAAAATTTTGCGGAACAATGTATTTTTTTCTTCCCATTTTTATTATATCTATTTCTTCACTAAAATGATCTACTAATAGTCTAAGCTCCCATGACAAAAAAGTTACCTCATCGAACACCTCAAAAGTATAAAGTGAGAGCGGCTGAAAAATATGTTAATTGTTATTTTTTAGGAATTTTTGAATTTAGCTAAAAAATAATGATCGTTTATTCCAAAATACCTGCTTGAAATTTATACAATTTGTAGTAAATAATGAACCATTTTTGAAAAAAGTTGTCTGGCTGACAATTTTTGTTAATTAACTTCTGACAGACCTTATCTTAAAGACTGTTTTTCTTAATAAAAATGCACTTATTTTATTTTATTTTATTTTATTTTATTTTATTTTATTTACTGAAGAAACAACAGATATATATTGCAGAAAACATAGATTATAAGATTAAAAATACAAATTAAAAACAACAATATATATCCTAAACGCTTCCTACTTAGATAATATAATATACTAGCTTACCGACGAATGATACAAGATACAAAACTACTGTGTGCCACAAGGATTGAATAGATAGACTTTTACAATTACAATAAATATACATATATCTTACATTGTCCTAAGTGACATTTTGAAAACATTTTTAAAAGAGCGATTTTTAAAAGATAACTACTACTACCCGATAAGAATGTTTAAAATCTTACGCTTAAATTCAGCCTCCTTGGTATTACATATATAACTTCATAACACCTCTTTAATTTTTAGTTTTAAATAAAGTTTAAGATCTCTGCTATCTATTACAACTTGTCTGGCTGATAATTTTTTTTACTAAATATGTCAGACTAAGTTCTGAATGCGCAGCAACAATGCAGCAAGATTGATTACTGCTATTTCAAAACCCTATACTTTTGAGGTGTTCGATGAGGTACCTTTTTTGTCATGGGAGATTAGACTATAACTTTTTTTCAAATCCTTGTGTATTAAAAATATCGATACTGGAAAGTTAAATTGTTACAAGCGCCAATTCGACCAAAATGTTTTTATTAGATTTTGTAAAAGTATTAGTCAATCTTCATTTAATAATAGCAAAATTATATTTTAAAATCATAAATTGAAGCAATTATTTAAAAAAATTAATTGTTACAAGCGATACACACACAAAAAACAATCAAGTTCCGACCCAAATTTGTCTTAAGCACCAACTTAATTGTAACAAGCGCCTCAGTATGACTATTTTTGGTATAATAACAAATTCTGTAAAGTTTCATGTTGTTACATGTCCCTTATTACGCAGTGTTGGCGGTTGTAATAATTTAGAACAAATTTCTTTCCGCACGCTTTAAACTCGTTGTCTCTTATAACAATTATCAATCACGTCGTGACTCGCATAATCCTGTACCAATTTTTATTGAATTATTTACTTTTGGGAAGTATTCTAGAAATCATTTTGTTGAATTATTTCTTGGCGATAACATCGAATTCTTAAAAGCGAATAATACCTACCGTCTGAATTTAAAGTGTATCAAACGTTTACCGGATTTATTTGCATTGCTTGGGTGAAAAGACATTCAGGAATATTTATAAAACTATTTTTGCAAGACCAACAAAAAGCAAAAGATACTCCAACTTTCATTTGTGCCTCTTTTGACTTGCAGAAGGTCCTGAGTACTCCTCATGCAGATAGCATGCTACTGTATTATTCAAGGAAGTATTCTTCTTATAATTTAACGGTCTACGAAAGTGCAACTCAAGATGAATTTGCATTCCTGTGGGGCGAAATTGACGGCAAAAGGGGAGCAAATGAAATTTGCTCCATTATAAACAAATATCTTAAAATGGTTGATGCTAGAGAGATCATTACAGAATTAAGTCTTTATTGCGATAGCTGCGCAGGGCAAAATAAAAATATACAAATGATATCAATGATATATCATTTTATCAAATATCAGGCTAAATTTTTAAAAAAAAATTAAACTTACATTTTTGCTTCCGGGTCATTCATATATGCCGCCAGATTCAGTGCACGCAATAATAGAACGATTTGTAAAAAAGCGAATAATATGGGCTCCTTCAGAATGGCCAACTATAATAAGGAATGCACGTACCCCAGGCCTTACCACGTTATACCATTATCGTATAAGTCGTTCAGAAACTGGAAGGATGCTTCGAGTAAATATTTTCTTAAAAATAAAATTAAAACTACAAATGGAAACATTTTTAGTATTAGCAAAGCAAGAGTTTTTGTTTTCAAATATCGCTCCCCCATGATTAATGTTTTTAATAGTTATACACAAAATGAAGAATTATCTATTCATGTTGCTGGAGCTAGAATTCACTCAAAAGCATTAAAGAAGGTTACCATTAAAAAATTATACACAGAACCATTACCAATATCAAAGGAGAAAAAAAAGGACCTGTTGAATTTATTCAAAAAAGGAATAATTCCTGCAGAATATGCTGAAGAATATCATTTGATGACCTCCAATGAAAACATCCGGGTTGAGTTACCACAGACTGATGAAGAAGATGTTTCTAATTATGAAGAAGATTAACCTTTCACTTTTATAATAAAAATCATATAAACGAACATACTTAATTTTGTAATTCAGTTTCAATAAAGAAGTATTTTTATTTTGTTATATGCGCCTTTGTTTTTATATACGCACAGTCAGTGTTACACACGCCAAAAAAATGTTATAAGTGCTATTTCTGTGTATTTTAATTGGTACAAGCGACACTTAACTTTTTATATTTACTTATTAAACAAAAAGAAACACATACATATCTTTAGCAAGGAGTCATTAACTATAACAACATAATTTTTTTGCAGTGAATGTAATAATTAAATAGATAAACGTTTTTTCCTTCTCCTGTAAAATTGCTAAAATGGCGCTTGTAACAATTTAACTTTCCAGTATCGATATTATCATATTTATCACCGTTATCGTCAGTCATCTTCTGAATAGTTGCTACGTAAAATTTACAGATGTAATGAAATGTAAAACATTTTCCGCAATGAAGTCACTGATTTCTTCAAAGAGTTGATTATGATTATTTCTGATTACGCAATATGCTGAGGTTGCTGATCTATTTGTTCTCTCTCTAAATTGTTTTATAACAGAGAGACGGCAAGCATTATGATAGAAAATTTTCAATTCTTCTGAATTTCTCAGTTTTTGTATCAGTTTATTGTCTTCAGGTATTGTAACAATTATTTCTCATATTGTATTTTTGCAATCACTATGCAAGAGTTGTAACTGTCGGTGGTAGGTGTGCCGTGGCACGAAATAGAAAGAAACAAAAACAAATCTCAAAGAGAAGAGATGGGGTAACGACCATCGTCACAAAATTAGAGAAAGGGTCAGAAAGGTGGCTGAGGTGGCTTGACCGCCGAGGAATATCGCCGAAGGTTTAGGCATCCGCTGCACCGATCGTCGGCACGACGTGCGGTGCGCAAACTAGCTCGCC
>OX465281.1:87738466-87877989 GCA_949987705.1 Thereva unica
CACGTCATTATAGGGATGCACTGTCAAAATTTCAGCCCTATAGCTCCAGGGGTTTGGGTAAACCCCCATTTCACCCCCTTAGGGGATGAATTTCGCAAAATCGCTTTATAGTGAATGTCCACAGCGCATTATAAGGGATGCACTGTCAAAATTTCAGCCTCTATAACTCCAAAAGTTGGTAAGATAGGGCATTGTTTTTTACCGTTGTAGATAGGTGGAGGAATTCTGCGTGCACTGGTACCATAACCATGAAAATATGTTATGCGGTTACAAAAATACAGGGTGATATGTAAAACTTTAGCAAAAAAACTTCAAACGCCCTAGCGGCTAACCGTTACGATTTCCCCCCCCCCACCCATACGATTTTTGTTCGTCTATCCAAGACCTATCCACAGCCGGCCGCTTTGTAAGTTTATGTGGGACACCCTGTATATATATATATATACAGGGTATCCCACATAAACTTACAAAACAGCCGGCTGTGGATAGGTCTTGGTTGACGAACAAAAAATCGTATGGGTGGGGGGGGGGGGGGGGGGTTAGCCGTTAGGGCGTTTTATTATGCGCAATGTTTTTCTTTAAAAAAAAACAAACAAAAAAGTCTGCTGCTATTATCCCTAAAAAGGATTTATTATAGTGCATTTTTTTAATAAATATGGTAAACAAATTGCTGGGTATATCACCTCTGCTCAACAAATCTGCAATTTTTGAAGCAGAGATTGGCATGTATATGTCATCAAGGGAAGTGACATTTTAGGGTATGACGAACGTTCGTTAAGTTTGTTCGCCTATTTACGTGGGTGTAAGAAATTATGAAGCAATCACAAATGAATATTAACAAAAGTAAATTTCGAGTCATTCATTTCTACGTGATTATAGGGATGCACTGTCAAAATTTCAGCCCTTCAGCTTCAGAGGTTAGGGTTAACCTCAGTATACCCCCTTAGGGAATGAATTTCGAGTAATCGCCTCTTAGTGAATGTCCACGTCATTATAGAGATGCACTGTCAAAATTTCAGCAGTTTAGCTCCAGCGGTTTGGGTTAACCCCATTTAACCCCCTTAGGGGATGAATTTCAAAAATCGCTCCTAAGTGGATGTCCACGTCATTATAGGGATGCACTGTCAAAATTTCAGCCCTATAGCTCCAGGGGTTTGGGTAAACCCCATTTCACCCCCTTAGGGGATGAATTTCGCAAAATCGCTTTATAGTGAATGTCCACGCCATTATAAGGATGCACTGTCAAAATTTCAGCCCTATAGCTCCAGGGGTTTGGGTAAACCCCATTTCACCCCCGCTTAGGGGATGAATATCGAAAAATTGCTTTAATAGTGGATTTGCACGTCATTACAGGGATGCACTGTCATGTTGTGCGGCTGGGTTTTCCTGTACTTTAAATTAAAAGCAAAAAACAAAAAAAATCAAACACTTGAACTTTAAATATATTTATTAATAAGAACTTTCAATAAATGATCCGAGCTGAACGGCGGCCGACTAAGGAGTGAAATTTTAATATGCTTGAGAAGCTTTCTAGAGTAGAAGAACTGAATTATTGCTGATAAGGTGCAACTCTAGCAATTTTAAGAGTTGGAACTTGGACTTGACTTGTGTTTATGCAAGTCCAGCGATATTGCATTACAATGTATTGCAATGATAAATTATTGAAAAGTTGCAAGCATGCAACTTGAAGTGGAGAATGTTTATATCAGCAGTTTTATCGTCTTCTGAACGGAAGTATTGAATGTCAATAGCATTAAGAAACAATGTATTAGGATTTAGGTGGCGGCTTTACTACACGCTCCTCCTTGAAGACGGAAATTATACCTAGGAATGGTATAGTTTCCACGTGGGACAGGTATAGGATTTGAAATGGATTCGCTCGAGTCAGCTCGGGTTGAACTCTGATTACATGTATCTGAAATTGATTCCAGTTTGGTTATTTTTCTTACATTTAAAGAAATTAATGTATAGCCTACGTATTATTTCTAGGCCTATTACAATTGTTATTACAGTTAATGTAGACGTAATTGTTATTAAATAATTAGTATGATTTCTAATTTTTTTGTAAGGGGACATAATGGTTATCTAATTCACTTATCTTTAAGCTAATTTTGTGTAATTTTTTATCTGATCTGGAATTTGAAATTACTGTAATTATTTATGTTATTTTGAAAATTTCTTAACATTTCTTCATGCTTGTAATTAAGTGTTAATTTTGGTAGGTCTGAGATATAGTAAAAATGTTTTAATCTTACTTCGCTAGTAAATAAAGCCTTACTACTAAGTATAATGGTGTTGGATAGTGCTTCACATCCTTCGGTTAGTTCGAGAATTCCAGTGTTGTTAAGGATTATTTGGAGTGTTGGAGCCTGTTTACATCGTAGAATCAATCGTTCATTCTCAGGTGCTATGAATAACCATGAATTCTTCTGCGCCAATTGTAGATATATGGTATGACTTGGTAACATCGCTCTAGGGATGCAGCTTCTAGGAATAATGCTGACCTGATCGAATAGGGTTCTCTCGCAAGCACTATTGATATGCGAGATGTGGACAGGCTCTTTCTGCTCACAAATGTAGTTGTTATTGTTGTAATTGTACATTCTCGCAGATCCGAAATGTCCATGAGAAAGTAATGTTGCTCCGAAGAGTCGATTATGAGGAATTGCTTTTCTGGTATTATAACAATATAGGTTTTGTTAACTACCTGCGGTATACTAGTGATTTTAAAAATTCTAAATTCCATAGATTTGGTTAAAGGTATAATTAGTAGAAAATTTAATCTTTTATTACTATAATAACTAATAGTCTGAATTATCTTATAGTAAAATTTCATATTTATAGTATTTAATGTTATTGGTAAATTTACACCATTGGGTAAGGATGTTTGTATTTTAATGAGTTCTTTTAACAATTCGGAGGCACTTATAACATATGGGTGTAAGTTTCCTCTTAAAGCCGAATTCAATATATCTAATAAATGGGTTTGCACAATTAAGTATCTATCGTGAAGGATATGAACATAACAAAGATTTCGTTAATGGTGGAAATGTGTTGAACTACGCTAGTTATATTTTGAATCATATTTATTTTAAATAGTGACTTAGAAATTTTGGAATCTAGTTCCGTAATATAGTCAATTGTTTTATTGATGTGATCTATAACGGTTTTTTGGACTGTAGTTTGTTCTTTCATCAAGTTGTAAACATGCTCTTCATTATCGTTTAGTAATTTTATTTGTTCATCGTAATAGATCGGTCGTTTTCATCCAAAGTCCCGAATAACTGTTCGAAATAGTACCTACAACATTTACTAATCCCCGTTTGGATATCAAATCATCCTTAGATCCCAGACTGTTACTTATCTGTTTTATTCTGTACTTGCAATATGTTGATTGTTTGATTTATGTGGGAGAGAACATTTTTACAATCGTTGTGTTCGCCACTTCTCGAGATAATTGCTTCACATAAGTTTAGTAATTGATTATGTAAAAATTTGAACGCGTTTATTTTTGTCTTTAATATCTTCCAAGTCAATATGAACTAGTAACTTCCATTGGTCATTAAAGATTTTGAGGTTCCCCACGTCTTCGTAATACAACCCAAGTTGATTTTTGAGGTGAGATATCTTAAAATTTTCCGGATTCTCCGTAAGAACGTTGTTTCCACAATAAATTGCCAATAATAAGAGGAGTGCGTCGATTTTAGCCATTTTAATTATTACCTATAAGGGAAAGGTAGGGATACAAATTAGAGTAGGGAATTATGAAGTGCTTGAATGAATCTTAACTAGGCCTTAGTCTATTATTGTGTACTATTGTAGCCTTTTTTTTTATAAGTATTGTTGAGTTTACTTTACCTTTATCTATAACTTTGTATGGACCTAGCCAAGGTGACAATAATTTTTGTTTTGCCCCTTTTTGCATGATTCGTTTTTAAGAAAGACTGTGTCTCCTTCCTTAAAACTAGATGGGTTTAGTGTACGATCGTAGTATAGTTTACTCAATTCCTTTTGCTTATTAATGCTTTCTCTTGCTATTTCGCTGGAATGTTGTAACGATTTCAGTTCATTGTAGTAAACATCATAATTATATGACAGTTCAGGTGGACGTGAAAAGATTGAAGGGATATCAGGTTTGCGTCCATAAACTAATTCGAAAGGTGTGAACCCGGTAGTACTACTAGGGTTGTGTTGAAAACGAATATTGCATATTTGATCCAACTATCCCAGTCATCTTGAGACTTATTGATAAAGCATCTTAAATATTCAGTCAGACTTCGATGGCTGCCGGCTGCCGATGGCTGCTGGCAACGAGCCGTTTGATTGGAGGTCGGTAAGCTGTAGTCTGGATCTTTTGAATTTTTAGCAACTTACACGTTTGCTTGAAGATGTCGCCTCATTAAATTCGAGCCTTGATCTGTCAATAATATCTTGGGTGTACCATGCCTGAATATTATTTCCGTTGCTAGTTTTCAGCTATTACATTCGCTTCTTGTGACGGAATAGGTATAGCATCGCAATATTTAGTTAGATCGTCAATAAAGGTAAGTAAGTACTTGTTTCCTAAAGAAGTAGTGGAAGAGGGCCAACGATATCCATAGATTATTTTTCAAATGGTCGCGCGATGTTGAAGTTATTAGCAAAGGTTCCTTTGTGTATCTTGTGATTTTATTGCGCTTACATGTTTCACAATTTTTGATATATTTCTTTATATCTTTATACATGTTTCGCCACTTATATTTCATTTGGATTCTTCTGAAGTACGGTTCAATCCGCAATGGCCTCCAAGAGGTTTGTCATGAAATTCTTGAAGAATTTTTAGTTTCTCTTCTTCCGAGAAATCCGATGAGAAATTATTATGATAGAACGTAAGTCTTACGTTGAATTCTGAAATATGTATCTGGTCATAGAACGAACGATTTCGAATTTAAGATGACGGTACTGAATTTGTTTGGAAGGATTGGACACCGCAATATATGGGATATTGTTTTCGAGTGCCCAAGATTTTAGCGATAATAAGGTATTGAATATGTCCTTGTAGTTGCACTTTTCAGTGGCAAGGTGAGTGATCAAACATATTATTCTAGTTTTATTATCCTTTGATTCTATAGGAAAGACTTGATGTGGAAAGGGGTTTTTCAGTTGGAAGCATTCTGGAGCAATATAATGTGCAAGAAGATCTTTATAATAATCATCTGTTTTTGTGTTACTGTCTAAGAAGATAGCTATACAATTTGAATTACTGTTTAATAAACCATCGTCGTTGTCTTGTATAACATTATTCACGACAATTTTATTAGTTAAAGTGTTTTCGAATTCTTCGTATGTCATTACATTCTGACTGCTGCTTCGAGTAATAGCTAAGGTTGTTACTTCGGGTAGAGAATTAGAATTTGAGCTTCCTTGAATGTCTGTGTATGGAATCCGACTTAAACAATCTGCATTCGTATTACTGGATCCCTTTTTATAAAGAATATTGAAATCAAATTCTTCTAATTTCAATTTCCATCTCATCATTCTTGAGCTAGCATCTTTACATCTGTGAAGATACTCCAATGCTTTATGATCAGTGATGATGGTAAACTTTTTACCGAAAAGATATGGTCTGAAATGCTGTACGGACCATACGACTGCAAGCAATTCTTTGTCAGTTGTAGAATAGTTCGTTTCACTCTTACGTAATAGTCTAGATGCATAGGCTATAGGCAAATCGTGTCCAATTTTCCCTTGAGACAAAACTTATCCAATGGCATATCCGCTGGCATCAGTCGTTAAAATGAATTCTTGACTAAAGTCAGGGTATTGTAATAGAGGAGGAGTAATCAAGGCGTTTTTTAAAGAGTTAAAAGATTCAGTGCATCGAGGCGTCCATTCAAATTTAGTGCTTTTCTTCAGGAGATTAGTTAGAGGTTGGGAGATTTTGGCAAAATCTCTTATGAAACGACGATAGTAACCCGCCAAACCAAGAAATGCTTTGATTTCCTTTGGTGATTTAGGAGTAGGAAAATTTTTGACGCTTGAAATTTTAGTAGGGTCTGGAGACACTCCCGTTTCACTAATTATGTGCCCCAGATATGCAAGCTCCGATCGAAGAAACTCACATTTCTCAGGTTGTAACTTTAGATTATGTTGTCGTAATCTCTCAAAGACTTCGATAAGTTTTGTGTTATGCTCCTCTAGGGTTTTTCCAAAAATGACGATGTCGTCCATATAAATGAAGATTTTATAACCTTGTAATCCGACTAAGACGTTATTCATAAGCCTTTGAAAAGTGGCAGGTGCCCCTTTAAGACCATAGGGCATTCTTCTATACTCGAAATGTCCGAATGGAGTAGAAAAGGCAGTTTTTTCTCTATCCTTTGGATTCACTTCGATCTGGTGAAATCCGTTCGCCAAATCGAGAGTGGAGAAGTATTTGGAAGATCCGAGGAGATCTAGTATCTCCGTGATGTTTGGAAGTGGGTATGCATCTCCCACAGTGACTTCGTTCAGTTTTCGGAAGTCTATGACTATTCGCCATCTTTTATTCCCATTTAAGTCGGGCTTCTTAGGCACGACGACGAGAGGAAAATTCCAAGGACTTCTGGACTCGGTGATGATGTTATCAGCAACCATTTGGCTTATTTGATTATTGATTTCTGATTTTTGTGATTCTGGAAGCCTATATGGTTTTACATGAATTGGTTGTGCTCCTGGAGTAGGAATGTTATGAGAGATGGTATTAGTATGAGTGAGTTTATCACCCGGAAGGTGAAATAAATCATTGAATTCTGTGCAGATGTTTAAAATTGTTTCTTTTTGATTTTCTACTATGTGATCTATTCGAATGGCGTTTTTGACTCTTAAAATTCTTTCATAGTCATGTTCAGGAAGTTTTACATTTGTAGAGGAAATGTTGTAGATTTGAAATGTGGATACGTCTTGTAGTTCGACGTCACTAGATTTGAGTTGGAGATCATTTTCAGTAGGGTTAATCACTGATATAGTGCATAAATTATTAGTAGGAGTAGATATACTGTTTGAAATAAGCAAGCCATTATTTAATTCATTTGAGATGCAAATGCAATCGTTTTTAAGATCCGTCTTTATACGCGTGATGAGTTCTGACCTAGCAGGTACAGTAATACTGTCTACAGAAGGTATAAGGTTTAAAGTATACTGGGTATTATCGTGTGAAATTGTTAACTTCTTTTTCCCATAGTCTACATTAGAAGCAAGGTCTTCTAGAAAATTATCTCCTATTATTCCATCGTGTAAAATTGGGAATTGGTCATTGACGATATGAAAGGGATAGGAAATTATTGCATTTCCGAATTTCAGTTTTACCTGACAAATACCAAGAGTTTGTATAAGTTCCGGGCTAATCCCTTTTAAATTTGCTTTCTGTTCTGTATAGATTATTTCATTATCTTTGAAACAGTTTAGTTTCAATAAACAGACTTCGCTTCCGCTATCTACTAGCAATGAAATTTTTTCCTTTCGTATGGAGATGGAACTGAATTCGACTGTATCGTACTTCCTATTATACTATGTAAAGATATGTTAAATACTCGCAAGGTTTTAGAATGATTGGCTTCCAAGTCCAAATTAGAATAACAGTTAGTGTTGGACTCCACGATGCCAAGATATGAATTGGAACAGGAATTAGAATAGGAGTTGAGCGGAATTTTACTTTGATCTTCATCTAGCTTGCCTAAAGATTTAGGATGTCGCGTGCTAACGCGGTTTGTTTGCTGAGTGAATGGACCTGAATTAGTAGATTTATTACTTTATTTAAGATTTGGTAAAGATTTATCGATGTGGTAAAGATTTGGTAAAGATTTATCGATTTGGTAAGGATTTGGTAAAGATTTATCGATTTGGTAAAGATTTGGTAAAGATTTATCGATTTGGTAAAGATCTGGTAAAGATTTATCGATTTGGTAAAGATCTGGTAAAGATTTATCGATTTGGTAAAGATTTGGTAAAGATTTATCGATTTGGTAAAGATTTGGTAAAGATTTATCGACTTGGTAAGGATTTGGTAAAGATTTAGGAGATAGTTTTAATATGCTCTCTCTGGAGGGTTTCAATTGTTCTGCCTTAGAGTTTGAGCACTGGTAGCACCTCCTGACGCTCCAGGCCTGTTGTCGTTTCCCGCACATGCTTGTACAGATCGGTTTCCTTCACGATTTGGTAATGAGGTTTGATTTTTCAGCCTATTGTTATACGCTATTTTTCGGCACTCACTTATATGATGCCCAATATTTTTACAGTAACTACATTTTATAATTCGTACTGAATTGTTGGGTTGAATTGGTTCAGATTTTATTTCAATCTTACGAGGTAAAAGATTTCTTGTGTAATTGTTACCTTGTCTAAGGTAGCAATTTGAAATTACATGGCCATTTTTTTGGCAGTATGAACACCTGAGTTTACCTTTACTTCTGAAGTTAGAATTAGAAGGAGGTTGCGGTAAGGATTTCTCCTCTTCAACAGCAGCTTCGATTGCTTCGTTGAGTTTTGTATATCTACTGGCTTTGATAATTAATTTCAATGAAGGATTCAGTCCTTCTGTAAAAGCCTTGAGTGCAGTTTTGTTATTTAAATTGGTTATTACCGACGTGGCAGCAGTTCCTTCTGATGCAACGCACGCTCCGTTTAAATCGGCTAACAGTTGCTCTATGTTATTAGCAAAAGATCTGACATTTTCCCGAGGACCTTGTTTACAATTAATTAGATCCATCTGTATTTGGGCTAGTGTTTTAGTTTCCACAAAATGGTCTAATAATATTCTCTTAAGTTCTTGCCAATTAGAATAGTTTGAATATTTCGTAACATTGTCAGCAGCGTCAGTGATTTTTGATTCTATTATTTTCAATAGCAAATCACTGTCGGACTCACTGTAATCTGAGTTATACACTGTCTCACAACATTTAAGGAATTTATGCAACTTTTCGCGTTTACCATTGAATTCTGGTATGAATCGCAAAGCAAATTCCTTGTCAAGGACGGGATTTTGGCGTTCCTGCATATTGACTACAGGATTTTCTTGTGGAAATGGAGAGATAGTGTCTTCAATAACTTGTACGGTACCGTTAAAAATATCACTTCCACTATCAGAACTAGAATTTTGATCGAGGTGCTTTAGCGTCTCGTCCAAATCGTTGGGTGTTAAAAGAGGTAAATTGCCTTCGGAGAGTGAATAAAGACCGCGAGAAAGACTTATTTTCGGAGAATTTATACTTTCCGCACTACTGTAATTTTGTTTCTTTGTTCTACTCCTGGTATTCATAAGGAAACGCACGTACTTATAGCACAATAAATTTTTCTTTTAATAAGGCATAACAAAGTAGAAAGAACAACACTCTTTGAACAAAAGGTAAAAGGAAAATGAGTATAAAACAAAATGACGCGATTTCCACACATTTAACTGATCTTTCACATTTTTTTTCACATATATTTTATAAAATATTTTATTAATAAAGTAAAATAAAATAAATGTCAATTAATTAATTAATTAAAAAAAAGAGAAAAAAAATTTCATCAATCAAGATAAAGATTAAAAGATTTTGTATGTACTTACAAACAATATTTGTTACTTATTATTAAGTAATACCAGAAAAGCAATCGATGAGTTATTACGCTTGTTGTTTTTCAAAAGTATTGTGTAAAGATGGATGGCGTTGATCCAAAAAGTGGAAAGGTGGATGGCGTTGATCCAAAAGTGTAAAGATGTATGGTGTTGATCCAAATAAAAGGTAATAAAAGTGAAGGGATAAATTTCGATCCCAATAAAACTGCAAAAATTGTTGAAATTGTGATAATTATCACAAAAGATGACTTCCTTAGCTGGCTCCTAAAGATTCCAAGTGATGACTTCAGCTCACAAAAGTACAGGTTTTCAGCCACTTTAACAAAGATAATAGTCGCTAGGAAACCGCGACAAAAGCGATCACTACAATTCCGTGATTTTTAAATTTCCGCGACTTTATTTAACCGTACCCCACACCTGACACCAAAATTTTGTTGTGCGGCTGGGTTTTCCTGTACTTTAAATTAAAAGCAAAAAACAAAAAAAATCAAACACTTGAACCTTAAATATATTTATTAATAAGAACTTTCAATAAATGATCCGAGCTGAACGGCGGCGGCCGACTAAGGAGTGAATTTTAAATATCTTTGAGAAGCTTTCTAGAGTAGAAGAACTGAATTATTGCTGATAAGGAAAATGCAACTCTAGCAATTTTAAGAGTTGGAACTTGGACTTGACTTGTGTTTATGCAAGTCCAGCGATATTGCATTACAATGTATTGCAATGATAAATTATTGAAAAAGTTGCAAGCATGCAACTTGAAATGGAGAATGTTTATATCAGCAGTTTTATCGTCTTCTGAACGGAAGTATTGAATGTCAATAGCATTAAGAAACAATGTATTAGGATTTAGGTGGCGGCTTTACTACAGTCAAAATTTCAGCCCTATAGCTCCAGCGGTTTGGGCAAACCCCATTTCACCCCCTTAGGGGATGAATTTCGAAAAATCGCTTCTAGTGGATGTCCACGTCATTATAGGGATGCACTGTCAAAATTTCAGCCTTATAGCTCCAGCGGTTTTGAGTTGACCCTATTTCACCCCCTTAGGGGATGAATTTCGAATAATCGCTACGGATACACTGTCAAAATTTCAGCCCTTTAGCTCTAGCGGTTTAGGTTGTGCGTTGTCTGTCAATCAGTTACTTTTTATACAATAGAAAAAAGTAAAGAAAAAAAATCCCCTTACAACTTATTGAACCCCATTTCACCCCCTTCAACCCTTTTTTCTCCAAAAAAAAGTAGCCTATGTCCGTCTCCAAGGTCTAAACTATGCCCGTTGCAAATTTCATCAAAATCGGTCCAGCGGCTTAGCCGTGAAAGCGTAACAGACAGACAGAGTTACTTTCGCATTTATAATATTAGTAAGGATGAACATGTTTTGAAATCTATCACTAAATTATATTATTTAATAATAATACTCAGAACATAAACATTTGCTTAATTAAAGATAAAATAAAATATCATTTTCTTGATTTTTTATGGCTTTTCGGCGGCTTTATAAATCACTAAAAAATTTTGCGGAAATAATATAAATATTTATTTGTTTATATGCATATTTTATATGTTGCTAATTTTATTAGTTTATAATCATGCAGTCTGAAGTGTTATTCAACCGAAAGAATACCATGAAAAAGCGAAAATAGTGGCTAGTCACAACATCCCACTACTTTTTTTTTTTTTTTCAAAATGCTGTTAAATCCGTAAAAAAGGATCGATTTTGATAATTTTTGTTTTCATTTTGCTCGGAATGCATTATATTTTTTTGTTATCAAGCTACTCCCCTAACAATCGTCATCAGAAGAAGAAAGAAAGTGAAAAGTGAAAAGTACAAAAAAATAGAAAATTCAAGGTCAAATCTAACTCAATGCCATATTTTTTAACTTATAAACTTAGAAGAAGGTTATGTGCAATCCCAATACTCCAAAATTTGTTGTTTGCGAGTTATGGTAGGGTAGTGCGCATAGTGTACTTCACATCTGTCGCCTGTGGTAGTTAGGTTAGGTTAGGTTGAAATGGCTGCCCCCACCAGGGAGCCCACTTAGGCACGCCATTGGGCCCATTGTGATGCCATTCTGGTATTGGGACATAGTTCAGGCCATTTCAAGCCATTTCGAGCTTTTGATAAAGCGACAGAGTCTAGAGACACCAATATTTTGCAGCTCGCTCAATCCATCGAGGAAAGGTGAGCCAAGGAAGGTCCCTCTTTTCCTTGCTAGGGCGGGACATGTACAGAGAAGATGGGAGACAGTTTCTTCCTCTTCTTCATTACCACAACTTCTACATAAGTCGTTGTGGGGGAGTCCTAATCTTTCGGCGTGTGGGCCGAAGGGACAGTGACCAGTCAGCACCTTTACCACGTGGCTTATCTCCTTTTTGTTCAACTGAACCAGAGATTTATTTTATTTTATTTTTATTTTATTTTATTAATTCGCCAAACAAGGCACACTTAAACTACGTATACATAACACTTAAATTATAACTTAGTATAACAGTCTTTTTATATTACCTACTATTGTCAAGGAGGGGGGATGTTAGTAGGGATCTGAGTATTTTCTTATAGGATGCCTTGTTGAGTGAAGGGGAAAAACAGGAGCTATGGCTATTGGAAACCATACAGCATCTGTTGACGGGCTCGTTCCTTGCGTAATCGGTACGGTGTGGATATTCCCTAAGTAATTTAGTGTGTCGTGTGTGGCGGACTACATCATTGAATTTGATCTTGTCCGACAGGAATTGCACATTAAGCTTTCCACTTAGGACGTCAAAGGCAACGCAAGATATGAGCAATTTTCTCCTGCTAGAAGCGGCATGAGATCAAGCACTTTGAGCCTGTCCAAGTAGTGCGGTAGGGTTTGGTAGTCATGTGGGTTGTGTAGATGTCTCAGGGCGAAGAGGAGAAATCTCTTTTGAACGGATTCGTTCCGCCTGCTGCTTACTTGGAATATGGGATCCCAGATAGGACACGCGTATTCCAGGATAGGGCGGACTAGAGAACAGAAGAGTGTTTTTGTGACCCATACATTATCGAACTCTTTGGCTCTTCTCTTTATGAAACCAAGAAGTTTGTTGGCTCTGGCAGTGATATTATCGTAGTGCAGGTTGAAATTGAGTTTTTTGTCTAGAACCACGCCTAGATCTACGATATGATCGACCTCATTCAACATTATGCCATTCAGATAATAGTCCTGCTTCTGTGCGTTTTTTCCACGGGAGAAGGTAATTGCATGGCATTTGCTGGTGTTAAGTTGCAATTTGTTCGTAGTGCACCAGTCTTGTAAGGCATTCAGTTTCGCCTGCATGAAGGAAACATCACTTTGGGTCTTAATGACGCTATAGATTTTAAGATCATCTGCGTAGAAGAGGTGAGGAATATTTATTAGTTTTTCCGACAGATCGGAGATGAAAATATTGAAAAGGAGAGGACCAAGATGACTGCCCTGAGGAACACCAGAGGTTACTTCGATCTCATTAGATAGAAATCCTTGGAATCTGATAACCTGTGTTCTTCCATTCAGATATGATTTTAACCATTCCAGGGCAGGACCTGATATTCCAAATTTTAATAATTTTGCAATTAAGATGGCGTGGTCCACTCGATCAAAGGCCTTGCTGAAATCAGTGTACACAGCATCCAATTGATGGCCGCTCTCCATTCCGCATAGCAATTCGGAGATTAGGACCATGAGGTTAGAAGTTGTTGAACGCCCTTTCCGAAAACCGTGCTGTTGTTCGTTAAGGTATGGGTCGATAAGAGGGGCAATCTTGTCATAAACTAGTTTTTCAAAAAGCTTAGGAATTGATGATAAAATGGCAATGCCCCTATAGTTGTCCACCGAGTGCTTATCACCGGATTTGTAGATTGGTGTTAGGTAGGATTTCTTCCATAGCGTGGGAAACTTTCCTAACGATAAAGATTTGTTAAAGAGGAGATAAAGAGGGAATGCAATATGTTTTGAGCAGCTCTGCAAGAAAATAGGAGGGAGAAGGTCGGGACCATTACCTTTTTTAATGTCAAGATTGTTCAGACCCGTCAAAATCTCGTCAACAGAAAGAGATATAAAATTTATTAGCTGGGTGTCAGCGTGCCCACTAGTTAGATTGGTTGTTACACTGGACATGGGGCTATAAATTTCCCCAAACCTATCAGCGAACATGTTGCAAATTATTTGAGGGCACGAGGAGTGTTTTCTACCATTCGTCATTGTCGTTGGGTACCCCGAGGTTTTCCGTTTAAAATTAACATAATCAAAAAATTTTTTGGGATCACTTATGATGTTATCGCCAACAGAATTAATATATGTAGTGTAGGCCTCGCGAGACCTAAGATTAAATTCTGAGGCTAACCTGATGTATTCGGAGTTCAACCGCTCGTTTACATACGTGGTTTTTCTGATCATATTATATAATTTATTTCTTTGATTACGGAGAAATCTAGTCTCTCTATCCAGCCATGGTTCCGATACTTTATCCCGTTTTTTAATTTTGGGTACATATTTGTCGATGGTGTTGAAGATGATATCGTAGAAACATGATACTATCTCGTCAAGATCATTACTAGATAGCCTATGTTCCCAGTCGACTAGGGATAAATCAAAGCCAATACTGTCCAAGTCCGCATTCTTGAAATCATAAACAATTGTATTGTTATATGATGTACGATGATTGGGGACTGAGTAATTTAGCTCGAGTGACCATGCGGAGTGGTCTATAGAGTTAGTGAAAAGGTTATCCTCGTCGGAGACGGGTAGAATATTCACCTCCTCGTATAAATTGGTGAAGATAAGGTCTAGCCATTTACCATAAGAATTTGGTTGTCCAATAATTTGGCAAAGATCATTACCGTAAAAAGTGTCGATAAGCTTTATATCGACGGCATTAATGACATTAATTGGAAGTAATTTATTATCTTCCTCGTCAGGGATGAAAGAAATGTTTGGCCGGTTAAAATCGCCTAATATAAATATGATATCGTTATCGCGGAGAGTCTCGTTAACTTCCTCCACTATACGTAATAAATCATCATAATTAGATTCGTCAGAATTAGGGGGGATATAGATCGTGCCGATGAATGTATGCTTCAGGGCAGATTTGATACGTATGAAGACGTGTTCAAAGGATTTTGAACGAAGAGTCGTAATCAATTCACTATCTAAAGAGTTTTTGACAGCTATAAGGACTCCACCCCCTCTTGTGAGACCAGTGGAACTATAGTCTCTATCGCACCTGTAGATTGTCCAGCTGCTGTCCAAAATTTCTTCATTTAGGATGAATCATTTAACCAGGTTTCGGTGAGTACAAGTACATTATAACGACAAGATTTGGAGTCAATAAAAAGATTATTAATTTTTGTTCTAATACCACTACAGTTGTGGTAAAAGATTCTTACCTCGGGTAGGATAGGTTTACGGAGAAGCGACGGGGAGGGATCGGCAATTGGGGAAGTAACTAGTTATGGGCGGTAATATCTATTCGCTTCATCGCGGCTTTTTTGGAACTGTGAAACATGTAGCGATCTTACATGAGCAGCATAAGCGGAGAGATCCTTATCGACTTGTTGGGAGTTAACGCCGAAATGCTCGTGGTACCTAGGTTTTGTGATAGGAATGTTGTTGCTGCGGCTTACAGAAATATCCACCAATTCCCGTGTGTCATTCGTAACTGAAGGAAGTTGTGTCGGAATCGAATTATTGTCAGCGAAGGAACGACCGCCGACGATGACGTGACTACGAGCGAAGTTAGGGTAAGGATTGTGAGTAGTATGGCGTATTGTATTGATTGTTAGTGGGTTTGTAGTATTAGCGTTAGTAGTATTCGGATTAGAAGAAGTCGGAAAAGTGTTAGTCATATTAATAGTTTTAGTAGGAACACGATTAATATTAGAGGAACTTACATGCTGGGGTAGTGAATCTGATCTATTGTGGCTTAAAACTGGGATTGGATTGGTTTTATTCGGTACACCTATTACTCTATTAATCTTAGATTTATTGTTATCTATTGCTATCTTAGATTTATTTATCTTAGATTTATTTATCCATCGGCTGAGTGTTTGGTTTCTCCATCTAAAGGTGTCAGTTGAATGGAAGAACAACCACTCGTATTTTGTAGGGAAGACTACTTTGAGACTCTTGAATTTCCTATTTTTGCATAATTCTTTACAGCTCAGAAGTTTCACGCAGAAATCTGTTTGAAATACGCTGCTCACCCAAGAAGAATCTGCTTTCGCTGGCACGCCCTTGACGAAATAAGTTGAGGTGGCCTCTTCTAATGGAGAGATATTGATGGTGTTTTTTTATTGACCCTTCGAGGTGTTTTTAATTGTTGCTTGGTGTTTTTTGCTGTTGCAAGCAACCTGTTTTTAGAGTCGATTTTTTCTAGTCTCCTTTCCCACTCTTCAAGAGACCACGTAGTTCCAAATTTATTCACTGTTTCCGGAAGGTGAACAGATGGCAAGTTCTGAGATGGGCCAGCGGAAATCGACAGTGTTTGCTGGTGGAGAGTGTTTAAATTGGGAGAGCCGATGGTGAAATTATCCTTCCAATTTAAGCGGTGATCATCCAGTTCCTCGGAGAGTGAAATTGTCCGAACATTTGGTTCAGCATCTATCACGATGTTATTGGGGGGAGAGGGTTTGATTTCACGAATGACTTTCATTAAATCCTTTAAATTAGAAAGCTCCGTTCCAAGATGGGAGAACTGCAATTTTAAGTCCGCTTTAAGCTGGGTCATTGTGTCGTCCAATACAGAGAGCGTGTCAAAAGAGTCGCAGATTTTGGATATTAGCTCTGATTGCTCGTGCTTAATACATGGATCATTGTCTGTATTAGTTTTTATCTTTGTCATACACGAGCTAATAGAGTTCAATTCAAATCGCATAATCTTGGATATTGAACGCTTTGCATCCAAAGTTGGCCACATTGCATGTACAGTGCGACACACCGTTGCTGTGGTCCATCTCAGCCCGGCTCGAGCTAAGCTGATTTTTCTCACACCTAGTTTATAGGTGGCTAAGGAAATTCCCATTCTGGTTAAGTGGGGTGTCCTTTCCACTTCGGTTCCCTGTCTAGCAAGCTCATCTGCCCTACAGTTTCCCCTAATCCCACTGTGTCCAGGAACCCAACACAGTGTTATATCAAACTGAGTGGCAGTCTCACACAGGCTATCCGATAGAATACATATATTCTTATGAGATATATTATTTATCTTCAGCCATTCGAGAGCCTCCCAGATCGCAGTGACTTCCGCTTGGAAGACGTTGCAATGGTCGGGTAGACGAAGAGAGGTTTTTATATTTAATGCCTCAGAAAAGATACCAGAGCCTACATTATTCCCAATTTTTGAGCCGTCTGTGAAGATACATAATGACCCAGTTGGGATAACACCATCTGTCCAGTCATCTCTGGCCGGAATGATGGTATTGAAACCTTTCTCCAAGGTCCACGTAGGTGTAGTATAATCTAGGTTGTTCGCAGTGGTGGCGAACTTCCTAAGGATGGATGAATGGCCATATGAGTATGGAGTCCATCCAAGAGAAGCCTTTGTCCTGGCCGCCGTCCAGGCTGCCATTTTCTCGGCGTGTATATTCAAAGGGGTGAGATGCAATAAGACATCCAGCGCAGCTGTAGGGGTGCTTCTCATTGCACCACTGATACACAGCTCAGCTGTTCTTTGGACCCTTTCCAGTATCTTACGATACGTAATCTTCTGTAATGCAGTCCACCATACCTATATGCCATGCATAAGTATAGGTCTGATTACGGCTGTATAGAGCTAGTGGACGATGCGGGGCTTAAGGCCCCAGTTGACTCCGATCGTTCTCTGGCATAAGAAGAGAGCTGTTTTGGCCTTATTTGCTCTTTCTAAAAGATTCGGTCTCCACGTTAGTTTCCTATCGAGTATGAGACCTAGAAATTTCGCATCCTCCTTTATATGCAGTGTTTCATTACAAAGTCTTAAAGAAGGAAAATTGGGAAGTCTATGCTTCTTTGTAAAGAGCACTACTTCAGTCTTGGCTGGGTTGACGCCTAGACCCTTTGTAGTGGCCCAATGAGAAAGAGTATTCAATGCTTGTTGCATTATATCTCTTATTGTTGAGATGTACTTGCCGGTCACCACCAGCTCAATATCATCAGCATAGGCCACCGTGGTGAACCCAGACTCCTTTAGAGTTATCAATACTTCATTGACTGTCATATTCCAAAGGAGCGGCGATAAGACCCCACCTTGTACTGTGCCTCTTTTGACCCGTCTGACTTCTTCCGAAAGCCCCAGGCTAGACTTTATGACCCTGCACCCTAGCAGCTGATCAATAAAGGACCTGGAGCACCCATCAACATTCAGACGCTGGAGTGCCCTCGTGACCGCAGAGGGTTCAAGTTTGTTGAAAGCACCTTCAATATCTAAGAAAGCAGCCAACGTGAATTCCTTGAATTCAAGGGATCTTTCGATGACCGCTACCAAAGAGTGGAGAGCAGTGTCTACTGATTTACCTTTCGTGTAGGCATGCTGCGAGGGAGAAAGCAGTTTTCTATCAATGCTTTGCTTAACATGGATCTCCACAAGTCTTTCTAGTATCTTGAGGAGAAAGGATGTGAGACATATAGGTCTCAAGTCTTTTGGATTGTGGTAGGAGATTTTACCCGCCTTCGGAATGAAAGCCAGCTTCGCTACTCTCCAGGATGTTGGAATGTAGCTTAGGCTAAGGGAGCTCCTATAGATGGCTGCGAGCCAATTCAGAATTAGGTCACTGTCTTTCTGAATTTCAATGGGATAAATTCCATCTGGTCCCGGTGTTTTATAAGGCATGAAACCTTCTATGGGCCACAGGAGTAAATCCTGTAGTTGTTCCAGTCCGAAGCCAAATTAGACCATTTGGCCTTATTGAAGGCCTTTCTGCTTTCAGACCTTAGTTTGAGAAGTCTGCTGTTCCACCAAGGGGGTTTGGTTTTACCCCCATATTTTCTAATGGGACAGGCTGCTCGTTATTCAGGAGGTTACTGAGATTTGTCACTTGATGTTCGAGATCTTCAGCATTCCAAGGGTGGGTGGGAACGTCCTCAGGGAGGGATCTTTCCACTACTTGTCTGTGTATGGCCCAGTCTGTGTTCCGGACATTCCTATAACCAGGGGCCTTCTTCACAGTTGAGCACATATTGATATTAAAAAGGATGACTCTGTGGTCAGAAAAGGAGTGTTCACTGGATACTCTCCAGTTTTCCACACGGTTGAGCAGATCTGGGGAAACAAGAGTAATATCCAAGACTTCTTGTCTTACCCTTGTGATGAACGTGGGTTCATTTCCCCTATTGCATAGCAAGAGGTTGTGTTGGAGTAATAAATCAAAAAGCAACTCACCTCTTATATTTGTATCAGAGCTGCCCCAAACGGTGGTATGAGCATTCGCATCACATCCAACGATGAGGCTGGCTCCACGTACGTATCGTGTTTGCAGGAAATTATGATCAACATTATTTTTAAGCAATGCATAATTTTGGATATGGCTCAGGAATATTTCTTGAATGACCACTGGAATTGTTTATGGCAAAGTCCAAACAAAATAGACACAAACATTTTTGGGAAAATATAGCTGTAAAAATAAAGCATTGCACGACGAGAAGCGTGTAAGAAATCTATGCATGGCTTAAAACAGATCACCCAGAATTAAGCCTGACCAAATTCTATTTACTCCGTCTAAAGTGGGTTATGTTAGCTCCCACGCAATAAGTGAGTCTGCATTTATTGCGCGAATTTCCATTTACCAAGCAAACAACAAAATTTCTGTCACAAATATGCGAGTAAAAATGTTATCTTCTATTGTGTGTCACACAAAAAACAATGACTGCATTTTTGGGCAATTCTTGAACTGTCCAGGAAGTAACGCGCTCTCCTTGATGCTTTGTAGGATCGCTGAAGACGATGAGGACAATGATATTTGCTTTGCGATGTGGGAAGACAATGATCTTATAAAAAAAAGCAACAAGTGCGAAGAAGTTTTTCAACATACTCATGAAATGGTCAGAGATTTTATTCCACCATTCGCTGTAAGGGGATACAGAAAAAAGTTATTCGCGGAGAGAAAGCGTTAACGAGGAGCACAGTGAGTCATTCAGCTCTTCATGCCGATTTAGCTGAAAATTTATCTGTCAATTTAAAGGATTAAATTCAAGGTCATCCATCATTAGAAAAAAGACCAAGCTTCCATTTTCAGCACAACAAACAATGTCAGTTAAAAAATTCATAGCTCGTAAACAACCAATTCCGGGGTATTGAGATTTGCACAGAATCTTCTTCTAACGTTACTCTATAAGTTAAAAAATCGGCATTGAGTTATATTTGCGTTGCATTTTATAGTTTTTCCTTTTTTTTTCTTTTTACTGATGATGATTGTTGGGATAGTAGCTCGATAAAAAAAATATAATACATTAAGAGCAAAACGAAAACAAAAATCATCAAAATCGATAAATTTTTACGGATTTTACAGCATTTTGAAAAATAGATGTAAATGTGGAACGCAAAAAACTGCATTTGACAATAGAAATAAAATTCAACAAAGAAAATTTTCACAAATTTTCAGTGAAATCTAAATTGTGTTCACATTAATAGTCAGGTGATTTGAAATGAAATGAAAACACACTATTGTTAAAATTATTTATTGCTGGTTCAAATAAAATAAATTATAAATTGCTGCTAGGGCGTTTTGAAATTTTTTTGGTTTACATAGTATACGCTGTATTTTTGTAACCCATGAATAAGGCAGCAATCTACTCAGAATACTCCCACCTATCTAAAATTTCGACAAAACTCAGGTGCAAAAGTAGTAAAACAGAACGAAATAGGGCCAATTTCAACATTAAAATTGTTTATAACTTCAAAGTAGAGGCAGTGGCGTAAAAGTTGTCGAACATTTTTGAAGAAAAAAACGGCTGAAGTTGAAATTTTAGTTAAAAAAAAAAATTGATAGTGAGGCAAAAATACAGAGTAATATGTAAACCTCTAAAAAAATTACGATTAAGTTTATCAGCTAAATACGAAACATCAGTATAATAATCAAAGAGCATTTTAACACGGCACATATTCACATATTATTCCTTAATTTATAATATAGTATAATGTATAATGTATTTCAATAATTTCTATTTAATTTGAACAATTAATAAATATTTTTACTAATTAACAAGTATTTATTTAAACTATATATATAAAAAATTTGTACGTACTTGTTGTTCAGTTGTTTTAAAAAATTCTTTTATATTTTTCTCCTTCGGTGGATATAATTGAAAAAAATACTTTCCGTGTAATTGCATTAAGTGTCTTCTTAAACCAGAGGTATTTCTGTTTTTCATTTTTATTTTTTTTTTTCGACATAATTTACAAGTCCCTACGTCGCAATTATTTTCGGAAATTATTTCATAAAACAGACTAAACTTGCTTTTTTTTTAATTTGTCCACCTTTAATTCTATTGTCATCATTTTTGTCACTATTTTCGGATGTTCCCGAAAGGTCCATTTTTTCTTGGTCGCTCATTTTATTTAAAACAATTTAAAATTTCTGACGCGAACTGCCTGAGCGAATCTTTCAACAAAAATTACTCAGAAAGATACGACACTGTAATCCTTTCTGTGCGAAGAAAAAGGAAAGTAAAAATCTATGATCAACTTCTCTATTCATATACGCGCTCGGGAATGGCGAGAGGGCGGAGCAACGGCAAACTACACAAACACATGCAGAGCAGGAAGTACACGAAAATGGTACATGAATTCACACAAGCAAAATAAAAGTCCAGACGGCACAAAAAATTGCGGAGAAGAGAAATCAGTGCGTCTCTTTCGCACTTCGTGAAATAACATTTCTTTATTTACCCTTTCTTTCTTCGATTTTTGTTTTGTTTTTAAATTGAATTTTATCTCGCTTGCACCTTGTCGATTGATATATTCACTCGCAAGGGAGCTTATGGGAAATTTTGAGAGTGTCGTATCTTTGTGGGTAATTTTTGCTTTCAAACTAAATTTTTATTTCCTGCACAAACTATATTTTACTGTATACTTTTATGTTCCACGATACATATATGTAGATAATGGTGAATCGATTCGGGAAGTTGAACACCACTAAAGATGACCGTTAACTCCTGAAAAACATAGCAATCGCCTCATGCTCGCAAAAAAGACGTTAATAAATTTCTACGAATTTACCTATACAACGAGGGTCAATAATTAGAAGTGTTCTATCAAGACCCTCTCAACTACAGGCCATGCAGTTTTATTGGGCACTAATACAACAATTGCTGAGAATGGTCCCAAAAAATTTGACAGTTGCTGAGAATTTAATGGCGCAGAGTACGTTCGCGAGTGTTTTCGTCATAGTTTTGTGGTAAAAAGTGGTAAATTATTGAAATTTATCGCTTTAAACCATACAAGGATTATCAGTGATTATTTCTTTAGTGATTTAATAAAAAAATATATAAAAAAATAGTGATTTAGTGTATTTTTGGTGTCTTAATTGTTGAGGTGATCAATTTATTTTACATTCGCGGTGTTTATTTCGTGTATATTAAGGGAAAATATGCTGAATATTTAATTAAAAGTGATTTTAAAGTCATTAATTAATTTATTTTGCAATTATTACTAAACATATAAGTACAGAAAAGTGCGAATGGAAAAGTGAATAAGAGAAGTGTTTTTCGGCACCTATATTTTTAATAATAATATCATAATATATGTATTAATCACTTTAAAATCACTTTTAATTCCATAACTACACAAAACATTAAATATTCAACATTTTTTTCGTAAATAAACATGAAAAAACACCGTGAATGTGAAAAAAAAGTTGATCGCCTTAACAATTTGAACACTTAAACACACTTAATCACCAAATTTGTTTTATTTTTTTTAATGAAATCACTAAAAAACTATTCACTGATAAATCCAAGTGCAGTTAAAAGTGTTAAAATACAATATTTTATCACTTTTTACTGCAAAATAAACACAAAAATTCTGCGCGTACGGCTTCCGCGCCATGTTACTCCGGTGTGTGGTGACTTTTGGGACCATTACCACCACCACGAAAAATACATCTACGAGGCCTGTAGTTGAGAGGGTCTTGGTTCTATGGAAAAAACATACCTATACATTTTATTCTGATGTTAGTCATTTCTCGTTTATGTATTTGCCAAAGTGAACGACTCCTTTGTTAGTGTTCAATTTGAAAAAAAAAATGAAAATTACATACACGTGTACAACTCCAGCAGCAAAAAATTGAAATCTCTACTCAGGGAAGTTAATTTTGAGTGCTACCAAATACGAGAGGATTACTGAATATTTCAGAAATTTTATAGGAAAAAAAGGGCAATTATATATTGCCACCTTGAAGGGTAACATTTTTTTCAACTCCGGAACTTATTGACAAGTTCACAAGCCCTGTATTAATATTCTTTAATAAAAACATATGCTTCTAAAATATTTTTAACAGAGCATTAAAAGGAATGCCATCCTTTGATGACATGCAATGTTAAAAATTATATGAAACTGGTATAGAACGGGAGTGCTGCAAGCTTTTAAATGAGTTCTCGAAGATGTCTATTGCAGGACCTCATTTTCGGCTGGGACGGTTAGGAAACGCAATAACTTTATTGCTTCTTTCTTTGTTTGTTTAAAAGGGTTGATCCCGTGCAATTTTTTCTTAATTTTGATAAAGGAATTCGAAGTTAGGTTTAAAAAACTGTTAAAATTAGCACACTCTGAACCCAACAAATTACTTTATTGTAGTCAAATTAAAAGAGGTCCGGTGGCTGAATGGGGACGCGTCGATGTCTATCCCCGAAGTTTCGCGGGTTCAAATCCCGGTAGGGCAGCTGGACACTTTTTTTATCTCGTCTTTTTACATACATCCATTCAGATGACTTATTAACATACTTATGCCCGATTTCTTCACTTTACACTTATCCACGGGTTTTCTAACTTTAGAATAAAGATAACCTTCGATTAAATGTTGGTCGGTTTTCTTCACGCGAATCTAAAGTTACGTATTCCACAGATAGTTAACCTGCCGTTCATATGGCAGCTATGAAATTGCTGACATATTTTTGGCTTTTGCGCAAGTCTTTTTTCAACGTCAACCGTTGAAATTATTTAAACGTCAACCGTTGAAAATTTATTTGAACTGTAATAGGGAGACAAACGTAAGTATCTAAATAATTTATGAATGAAATATATACATCTATAAGTAATTTTTGTAGTTAAAATGGAAAAAGATAAGCAACGAAGTGCTAATTTTACAAAAAGCGAAATCAACATTTTAGTTGACATTGCCCTGGGATTTAAAAATATTATAGAAAATAAGAAGACTGATGGCACAACTTCTGCTGAAAAAAATAAAGCGTGGGGCAGTATTTGTGAAAACTTTAATGCCACGACGGAAAATTTTTCAAGAACCGTAAGAACTCTGCGGAATAAATACGATTCTTTGAAAAAAGATTTGAGAAAAAAGTGTTCCCGGCTCAGGATGGACCAGTGCCGAACAAGCGGTGGGCCGTTCGTCCCAAAGGATTTAACGCCTTACGAGGAGAACATTTTGTCTCTAAGTCAAACCACCTTTATTGGGATGGATTGCCCATTCGATGACGATACCAATGACAACCGAATTGCTATCGAAGGTATGTATTTAAGACAAAAACGAAGTGTTAAAAAATAATGTTACAACGGATTTCTCAGAAACAATATCGTTATACGAAATCGAATATTTGGAATCGGAGGAAGAAGGTTTAATAGGTGAGCAATTTAATAAGCATTTATAAAATTGATAAGAGCTCGTCAATTCTTTGCAGTTAAAATCAATGAACCAACCCCTTCCACGTCGCAAGCACCACCCGCTATAGGAGCAGAATATCCAATCCAATATGGAAACAAAAAGTTTGAATTTTATTTATTATACATATAACATTCGTTGGTATTAACAATGTCATACATTTTAGGATCAGAATCACAATTGCCAGCACATCACGGCAAAAATAAAAAAAAGAACCATGTGTGTCACTGCTTTGCGGATGAAGCCGCAAAACTCAAAATTAAATTGCTGAAGCTGCAGTGCGAGATGGTGGAAAAGGAGATGGCACTGAAAAAAAAAAGTGCTGAAAATGAGATGGAGCGGAAGGAAAGAATCTTTGAATTACAAATTCAAAATCTGTTGTTAGACCAACAAATAAAAAAAGCTGAATTAAGCAAATTATTATAAATTATTAGCAAACTGTTTTATTCACGAAAAAAAATTGTTTTCCTTTACAATTAGTGAATCCTTGAGGTGGTTGTTCACTATAACCTGGAATTATAAACAAATAAAAATCGATAACTTCCGGAATTTGTTTTCAATTTACCATGAAAAATAATCTTCAATGAGTGAAAGTCGCACTGAATTGTCTGTGGCGTATTCATGTCTTATGTCGGGGTTTATGTCAATGTGGGTATCTAAAAACACCTCTTGCTCGATTGGTGGCTCCTCTTCTCTTGCGTCTCTTGCCAAATTTTGCAAATACGCAGTTGCTACAATAATTGCTTGCACAGTTTCCAATTTTAGTCTCAACCCCAAGCTTAATACCGGAAAACGACGTTTCCAAACTCCAAAAAATCTTTCTATTATGTTCCGTGTTCGAATATGCCTTTCATTATATATAATTTCTCCTCGGCTTACAGGATTCAATAACGGAGTAAGGAGGAACTTGGTAACAGCATAACCACCATCACCAAGTAGGACTCCGTTATAGTAGAGAGAAGGAGGCAGCTTTGAACAGAGGCAGATTTGAACAAATAAGTTTAAATCTTTAGTTTCAACGTAATTTTACTAGAACCTAATTTTTCGAAGTGGCAATACTGTCATCCACAACGGTCATGTGGTAGCCTTCGCGTTTAACAGTTTAAAACCGAGCAGTAGGCCACGTTTGTTTTTGACATTTCAAAGTTAATATTTTTGAAGAAAGGTATAAGCCTATGAAAGGCAGAGTTTGGGATTTTTGTAAGTGCCATTGATCTTAATATAATTAAGTGTTCCAATAGTTTTGCATTGCAGTATAAATTTTTATTAATCCAGTGTATTTTTGTGGACAAAATATTTAATTCTTTTTTAAAGTACCATTGGGGCAGTTTTGAACAAAACAAAGGAGGCACCTTTGAATTGTTCAAAAGTGCCTCATATTAATTACTATGGAAAAATTTGTAGTATCTTGGAACTAATTTGCTAGTTTGTATGATGCATTACTGTGAATAATAGAAAGTTGGTAATTGATTTGTTTTTGTTTATGTTGCCTAAATCAACTAAAACTTTATAACTTGCAGGGAAAAATGGTCCGTAGAGGAAAGTAGACAAAATATGGAATACCATTTAATTTTTTAATGAAATTTTTTATTAAATGTTCCGTTTTGTACAGTTAAAGTGTTTAAAAAATATCTTAATACTACTATCCAACTTTCGATAAACAAATATATTGCCTGTGATTGGCACAACAGAAAAAATTAATAAATTACAAAAACATTGCAAATTTCAAGAAAAACAAAAACTACTACAAATATGGAATACATAACAAATAAAAATGAATTCATATAAAATATACAAAAATAAATAACAAATTCAACGTTTTTATATGTCGGATTTTCTCCTTTACTATAGAGCCGAAATAGGGTTGAACATTATAGTATTTGGAAGCTTTTAAAACACCCATTTGTTTTCTCGAACAGCAGATATTGCATTTTGCATTTGTGTATTACCCCAAAGCTGTTTTTTCTCGACGTAGACATATCTTATATAAAATAATATATAAGAGTACAAACATAAATTAGATATAACTAAAAATTATGAAAATTACACCAAAAACTACAAAATTTCATTGGAATATAAACATGGAATACTATTCCATATTTCCACCCTCTAAGGTATTCCATATTGCGGTAACAACTAAAAAAAATTCCAAAAATTATATTTCTTTTACACGACAAGCTACACCAAAATTTTGTACATAGGTGTTACCACAAACCGGACTAACACCGTCTAAAAATTCAATTGCCTAAATTTATCAACACATTCCAATTCATAATAACACTAACAGAAATCTTAAAAAAAGTTTTCCAGATGTGACAATTTGAAAAAGCTGTTTTCTGAGCAGTAAGCGTGCTCCCGCCTTGACGTTTGGTTATAAATTGTTAGGTTATATGCCTGGGCTTAGGAAACTAAATTGTCAAATGAGCTGTTGAAGCAGGCACCAAAAATACCGTGGTATTCCATTTTAGTATGCTATTCCATATTTGTATACTTTCCTCTAACTATAAAAAGAAACGGGAACGCGAAGTAAACGAACAGGATATAAATAATGCTGTTCTCGAAGTAATTAATGGAAATATGAAGCTCAGGAAGGCCGCTGCAGTTTATAATGTAAAGCCAAATACTTTGCATTATAGAATAAAAAGATATAAAGAAAATAGGCAGCCCAATAACCACGAATTTACATCCAAATACACTGTGGCACAAGTATTTAATAACGACGAGGAAAAAATGTTAGAAGAATATTTATTAAAGAGCTCAAAGATGAATTATGGTCTTGCTTATAAGCAAGCGAGGACTTTAGCGTTTGAATACGCAACAGCACTTAAAAAATGTCCCATTAAATGGACAGAAAACAGGGAGGCAGGGATAGAATGGCTAAAAGGCTCCATGAAAAGGCACAAACAGCTTTCTTTGAGAAAACCAGAAAATACAAGTTTATCCAGATCAACTAGATTTAACAAACACAATGTGGCAGAGTTCTACAACAATTTTGAAAAAGCACTAAAGAAGAATACCTTCACACCAGATCGGATGTATAATCTTGATGAAACAAATATAATGACCGTTGTTCAAGCACCAAATGTTATAGCTAAAACGGGAGCAAAGCAGGTTGGACAATGTGTTTCTGCCGAACGTAGCCAATTGATAACAATGTGTGCTATAGTAAATGCCATCGGAAATTCACTGCCACCAGTTTTTATATTTCCTCGAGCTCGATTTCACGATTCTATGCTCTTTGGGGCACCTACAGGTAGCGTTGGTTATTGCAACAGTCCCACTAGTGGTTGGATGACTGGACATTTGTTTATAAAAGTCCTGGAACACATTAAACGGCTAACGAGATGCTCGAAGGAAGACCAAATATTACTGCTCATGGATAATCATGAAAGCCAATGCACGGTGGATGCTATTAATTACTGTCGGGAAAATGGTATTGTTGTTATAACCTTTCCTCCACACTGCACCCATCGTATGCAACCATTGGATGTGGCGGTGAATGGACCTTTCAAGCAAAAATTGTCCATTGCGCAAAATGATTGGCTACTGTCCCATCCCGGGAAAACTATAACTATCCATGATTTGGCAAGCATAGTAACACCAGCATATAACGCGTCACATACAGCCCGTAATATTATTTCGGGCTTTTCCGCACCCGGAATATATCCCTTTTCAAGGAATGCTTTTTCTGATGATGATTTTGAGTGTGCAGAGGTGACTAATCGCCCTTTGCCAGAAACACAAACATTAACCCCATCTGGTGTATCAGAAACTTTGGAACTAGACGTTCCGACAAATGAGGCTACACTTGAATTTGCGACAGATAGGACTGCACCTCAAGTTTCAGATGCATTTGAAGTTCCAGCTTCATCCGTAGTTACAGTTACAAGTCAAGTTCCAGACGTTCTTGAAGTTCCAGATACACGCGAAGTGTCATGCGTACACGAAGCCTCAACTGCATCTGCAGTTCCAGCCATCATATTTCAAGGCAATGAAACAAATATTCAGGATCCGGAAGAAGAGCGAGTAGCTAAAAAAAGTATTTTATCGCCTGAAGTTGTGAGGCCTTTCCCAAAAGCTCCTCCTCGAAAAAATTCAAGTAGGGGTAGAAAGAAAGGTAGATCACGTATCCTAACTGACACTCCTGAAAAGCAAGAAATAGAAAAAGCTTATTTTGAACGTATGAAACGCCTGGAAAAAAAGTCTTCGAAAAAACCAAGTGTCAAATACAATGGACCAACACTTAAAAATAAGAGACCTAAACGAAAAACGACGACAAACTTATCTTTCACCGAGTCTGATACAGATACAGAATTACAGTTAGATTCGGAAGAAGAAGTAACAGAGATGATGGAATATGAGACTGAAACTGATTTAGGATTGAATAGCCAAAATATAAAACCTGGAGACTTTGTTTTAGCGCTAATACCATCTGAAAAAAATACAATATCATTGGCTTTCGTAGGAAGAGTTGAGGAAGAGCATGGCAATGCCTTTACTGTTAATTTTTTGAAAAAAAAAAAAGAAGACTTTAATAAATTTTTCTTCCCAGAGAAGGAAGATAAAAGCTACGTAAGCATAATGGACATACTAGCTAAACTGCCTTCGCCACGAGACGCTGGTGGAACGTCTCGTACAGCATCAATGTTCACTTTTAACTTTAATTTTAATAATTTTAAATTAGGCTAGTAAAAAAAGTAATTATTTACTAACCTATTAATGTTTTTGTTTATTTTATAACTTATATAATTTAATTGGGAGATTTGTTTTTGTTTACACTTCTGTGTAGCTATTTGTTTTATTATTTAGAGATTTATTATTGTTTACGCCTATGTGAGGCTTTTTTTTTTTAATTATTTAAAGATTTGTTATTGTTTATACCTTTTTTTTATTACTTAAAACCTACCACTTAATTTCTGAAAGTTCCTGCATATAATTTAATAAAAATTATTCATGAAAATATTGTTTATGTTAATTTATAGCCTCGAATTCAAAAGTGCCCCAGGCTGGTTCAAAACTGCCCCAGTTTTGGGGAAGCTTTGAACATTTTAATTCATTAGGATTAGCAAAAGCATAAATTTCAGCTCATATTTCGATATTTTCCATGTACCAACTGTATAATTTTGTTAATCGATAATCAAAATACCTATTGTAGCAAAAAAATTGAAATAATACAGATTACGTTCAAAGCTAAGCTCATTTGTTTGAAAAATGTACAAAGGTGCCCAAATTACTTTGCGAGAATATAGTGGAGTCATGAGATGATCCTGGCCATCTTGCAACAATATTAATTGCTTTCATATTGGCATCGCAAACTACTTGGACATTCATTGAAAAGAATCCTTTTCTATTCCGAAATATTTCGGCCATATCTCCTCCTGTAACAGTTCGTTAAATTAAGAAAATTATAAATTGAATGAAAATTATTTCGCGAAAATGACGTCAATAACCGTCCTTTTTTCTAATTCGTGTTATGAAAACCCGGCAATCACAGTCTGCAAACGTTTAGATTTATTTGATGATACAAATTATATGTTCTAGAAAAAGTTATACAAGTGTTTTACTAATGAAATGACTGCTATTACCTACCACTTTGCCTAAAAAGTATTCTAGAGCACACTTTAGCATATGATAGTGCAAGTTGTCAGAATATCAAATTTATAATTTTTTTAAGAGAGAAAAAAGGACGTTTTCTGCTATCCATATTATTTTTTTAATGTCCGCGAAAGGGTTGAAAAAAATAGTATTACATACCTGGAGATTGTATTTTAATATGAGTACAATCAATACAGCCAATGAGACGCGGGAATTGGTGCATGGCATAAAATTTTTGCTGAGAATTACGTATCTCGCTTAAGCTAGATGGCATACGTATAGTTTTTTTCCCAAGAAAAGCAATAACCACCGATACTTTCCTAACAGTCCGACAAGCTGTACTTATGCAGACGCCAGAAAAATCTCCACTCGCCCATAGAAAATTCCCCGTTGCATAAAACCTTAATGTTAACAGCAATTGGTTTATTGGTGATAGTGATCTTGATCACTTTTAAAATCTCATACACTATAAAATTTAAGATTTACACTCACTTATTACAATTTACTGCTAATTGATCCTCAATTTCCCCAAACAATTTTAAAAAAGTGCACTTCGTTATTCGAAATCGTGCAAAAAATTCAGAATCATCCCATAATTCAAAATGATTTGCACGATCTCTTAAAATGTATTTTTTTCTAATTTGAATGTTTTGCATTAAATTCTCCTCTTCGCTCTCATCAGCCGAGAAAACATTAACATTCATAAGTGTGTCCATTTTCAATATTATTTAAATATTTGAAAACATGTCAACCACAAATATATTGACATTTCAATAGCACTAACCCATGGATAAACCCTCAAAATTGGCCAGATAACTTTAACCGTCCGATAAGTCTTAACCCAAGGATAACAAAAGCGAAGAAACCCAATTTCTCCAGCTATACTCTGGATAACGTTAGCAGAGGTATAACCCATTGTGAAGAAATCGGGCATTAGTCAAGCCGCCGCGCCGTAAGTATCTGCCATGGCGCAGAGGGCTCATGATGTGCTTCTCGGCTGTGAGGTTGCAGGTTCAATTCTTCGCCCCCCGTTGTGCTTTTTTTTAAATATATTCTCACAATATTTTTTTTTTTTTTAATTTCTTTTGGGGAATTTTGTTTCATATTAAACAAGCTTTTGAAGTGAATGCGTGAATTTGTAAATTTACTTCCATAACGAAAAACCGATTATAACGAAATTACGGCATATAGTTTTGATTTGCAGTTCCAAAACTATTGTTTATCTATATTAATAAAAGAAAGTGTGTGTCTGTAAGTCTGTGTGTCTGTGTGTCTGTGTATTTGTGTGTCTGCTTGTGCGTACCGTCACGCATTGTAGTCAAACTAGAAGAGATAGAAATCTGAAATTTTTTTTGTAGATGCATGGATACCCCAGAAGGTGGAAGTAAGTTTCCGTTTTTCGCTATTTTGATTAGGTTTTTTTTAATTAATTAATTAGTACGATTTGTCACCATTTTTTACGCTCTACGCCTGGTATCTCGGCTAATGTATATCGTAGAACATTGTGAATGCCACCAATTGAAAGATTAGACAATTCTGGTTTAAAATTATTTGTTTCAAATCTCAGAAAGGCGATTTTTCGAAATTCATCCCCTAAGGGGGTGAAATGGGGTTTACCCAAACCGCTGGAGCTATAGGGCTGAAATTTTGACAGTGAATCCCAATAATGACGTGGACATCCACTAACAAGCGATTTTGTGAAACTCATCCCATAAGGGGGTGAAATGGGGTCAACCCAAAACCGCTGGAGCTATAGGGCTGAAATTTTGACAGTGAATCCCAATAATGACGTGAACATCCACTAACAAGCGATTTTTCGAAATTCGTTCCCCAAAGGGGGAAATGGGGTTTACCCAAACCGCCTAAGCTATAGGGCTGAAATTTTGACAGTGCATCCCTATAATGACGTGGACATCCACTAAGAAGCGATTTTTCGAAATACATCCCCTAAGGGGGTGAAATGGGGTTTACCAAACCGCTGGAGCTATAGGGCTGAAATTTTGACAGTGAATCCCAATAATGACGTGGACATCCACTAACAAGCGATTTTGCGAAATTCATCCCATAAGGGGGTGAAATGGGGTCAACCCAAAACCGCTGGAGCTATAGGGCTGAAATTTTGACAGTGAATCCCAATAATGACGTGAACGCGAGGGTGACTTAAAGAATCAACGATTATCAGTTACCGAGGCTCGAGACACCGCCAAAAACCGAGGAGAATGGAAGCGAATCGTGAATAGAGTTCGGGACCCAGCGGCACCGACAGCAGCGTATCCGTTGCGGGGACGTCCCGCTCGGACCGCCAGCTAACGGATCAAAGAAGAAGAAAGAAGAATGACGTGAACATCCACTAACAAGCGATTTTTCGAAATTCGTTCCCCAAAGGGGGAAATGGGGTTTACCCAAACCGCCTGAGCTATAGGGCTGAAATTTTGGCAGTGCATCCCTATAATGACGTGGACATCCACTAAGAAGCGATTTTTCGAAATTCATCCCCTAAGGGGGTGAAATGGGGTTTACCAAACCGCTGGAGCTATAGGGCTGAAATTTTGACGGTGCATCCCTATAATGGCGTGGACATCCACTAACAAGCGATTTTTAGAAATTCATCCCATAAGGGGGTGAAATGGGGTCAACCCAAAACCGCTGGAGCTATAGGGCTGAAATTTTGACAGTGCATCCCTATAATCACGTGGAAATGAATGACTCAAAATTTACTTTATTTAGGATTCCTTTGTCACTTCTCTTGATGACATATGCACACCAATCTCTGCTTCAAAACTTGCAGATTTGTTGAGCAGAGGTGATACACGCAGCAATTTGTTTACCATGTTTATTAAAAAAATGCTCTATAATAAACCTTTTTTAGGGATAATAACAACTGACTTTTTTGTTTGTTTTTTTTTTTTCAAGGAAAACAGTGCACATAATAAACAGTTTTTATTTAAAGGCACGCGGGTTTTATGCTAGTATCGAATAAAGAAATATACCATGACACAGGTGGATAATCAAAAAAATTTCCTTGTTTACATTTAATTTCCCCGATATCAATGGTAATTAAATTAAGCTTTTTAAGCCCTATATTATCTTTATCTGTATGTGTGTTTAGTGTAAACAAATCTTGCAACTTGATTTTGACCCACTTGCATATAACCGAACAACTTAAAATTTTGCACATACGTGTAGTTCCCATGACAATACAATCTGACCATTTTGTAAAAAAATCAAGATGGCAGTTCCAAGATGGCAGCCGAATTTTGCAATTGGGCTCCCCGACCCATTGACATGGGTATCAAATGAAAGGGTATAATAAGTAGCATACACTTCGCTATATGGGGTCATTCAAAATCCAAAATGACCGCCAACACAAAATGGCGGATTACTTTTATTTTTGCAAGCCACTCGGTATGCGTATCGAATAAAAGGGTATGACAAGTAAAATACTATTAGCTGTGCGGCGTCATTCAAAATGGCGACTCACTTTTTTCGTTACAACGCCCTCGATGAATGGTCTCTTATGCCTATTCGGAAAACTCAGTGGATGGCGACACCGTGAGCTTTTAGAAAAACAAACTTTAATTGCTACTTAAAATTATTTCTTTATTTCACTAAATCTTAAATCTAATAAAATCCAAATTCTGCTCTTTATTTCAATTTTCAATTAATAAAATCCAAATTTTTCTTTAATAGCAAATAACATTGGTATTCTAAACACTTCGTAATTTTTATAGTTCGATTTTAACTCCCACGCGATCCTCTTGGCGCTGTGAATCTTGATCCTACGTTTTTCGGTATGAATCTTGGCTAAGTTGTATTTTTTGGTGAGAAAAAATGATTATTTGAAAATTTCGGGATTGGGAAGTTACATGAACTCGTCTCGTAACATGTAATCTGGGCAGGAATTCACATAAACTCGACACGTTTAATGTGACCAATAATTACATCAACTCGGCTCGTTGGATGTAATGGGATTGGGATCACTAGCTCTATGCTGAAATTCTCCGTGCTCGACTCGCTTCGGAGATCAAAAGTGATCTGAATTTTTGCATCACCTTGCTGCGATATTTATTTTGGTGCAGACAATAGATGTTGGTGGGGAAATTCGGAATCTATCCCTCCATCATGGATTTGGTTCATGTATGGGTGAGCTGCGACGATCTGTCATTTCTGGAAGCTGTGGAGGTAAGATTTATGATTTGTTTTATTTTTCTTATATTCATTTCTAATTTGTTCTTTGTATATTTTAGAGTTTGGGAGAAGCTGCGGGAAGGATGTGGTCAAGGCGTTTTAGCGGCTGGAATGGTCTGGGGTTGTCAGGTGAGTGTTTTTCTTTGGAATTATTTTATTTTTGGTAATTTTGTTTACTTTTCAGGAGTGACAAACTGCGGACGATTTTTCCGTTGACAGGACGGAACACTCGATATGGGTATCAAGTGAGAGTGTATGACGAGTATAGTAAGCTTCATGACGTCATTTTAAACCATATTTAATCAGAATAGGACAGCGAGAAGCAATGTAATATAAATAGAATAAATGGTTAAATACATAATTAATAGCACACCTGCTATGCATACCAGTACAGCGAGTCCCTACCGCTAATATCGTTTCCAAACGTGTATTTATACTCGAGAAGCTTGCTAGTACACTATACGTACTACTTTGAAGAAAAGTTTCACTATTTTATTGCTTTTGTTGATTGTTGCTTTTCTGGTAAACTTTGCTTCCATTCTGGGCGTTTCTCAGTATTATAGCTTTTCTCCTCAAGTGACCTAGTTTTCGAGGAAAAGCATATTAAAAAACATTAACTTTTGTAAAATCCCCACAATTGGAATTTCCGTATTCACGTTGTTTGTCCGTATCCGCTGTACAGATACCCGCTTTTTGTAAATTATGTACTCCGAAAATACGCAAATGCGTTAGTGTCATAACTATTTAGCTACTGTCTCCATTCTTATCGACGCGACGGTGGCGTGTCATACTACTCGTAAAGGTAGGTTCACACGCAACGGACTATTTGTGAAAACTGTCTGGCGCAAGTGGATTTGTGCAAATAAACTGAGTGAAAATGATGAGTGGAAATCACCTCCATTAGTTATTACGCATTATTTTTATACTTATCTACTCGTTATATTGTGTTACATTGATTTTGATGTTCGACTACCTTCCCGTCCGACCGAAGGTGGTCGAACATCACCGTACACCCATGCACATGCTGAGGATTGTTGCCGTGACATTTTTTGTACAAGCCAAACATTTTGGCTTGTTCAAGCCAGCCCGTTAAATTTACACGCAACGATCTATTTGTGCCAATTCACTTGCGCAAGCCAATAATAATATTAATAAATTTTTTTTAACTTGCCCCCGAAAAAAATGAATAGACTAAAAAGTCCGAAATGAAATAAAGTTTTAAAAACTGACTTTAGAAAAAACGTGAAATAAGTGATTCTTCTTTCTAAATCCATTCTGATTCGATTAATGCTGTTAAGAATTACCAACAATTATTTCTTCCTTTCTTGTGTATCACGGCATTGGTTTTTTCCTGAAGTCGGGTTTTTAAACTTTATTTTTATCTTAATATAATATGAGGAATCTTCATTTTTGTATGGATTTAACAGAAAAAGGACTAGTTTCCTAAACACCAGAAATTGAATTAAAGTAACAGACCACCCAATTGGATAAAAAAAGAGTAGGCAGTGTGGAACATCTACCTAAATCTTTTCGGAAAATTTTGCTTCGAAATGCAAAAATATTGATTCTGAATCTCGTTGACATGCAAAGTCATTATGTACTTATGTACAAATGCTTTTACAATTATCATACTAAATATATACACATCTACATGTATCTATAATAATTACTTGAGCATAATAATCAATTTTATGTTTTTTGTTTTTAATAGAATGAATTTAGGTGGAATTTTTGCAAGAATCTTGCAAGAAATCTTGCTCTGGGTTTTGTTCTTGCACAGTTAGTCTTGTTCTTGTTCTTGCAAGCATAACTAATCTTGTTCTTGTTCAAGACTGCAAGAACGAGACCACTTTTGCTCATCACTAGTCGCAGTGCCCGCTAAAGCGCCCCTCAACAAGAATAATACTCAAGGAGTACATATGCAAGAGCAAAATCGGCCAGGAAAAAAGGAAAACTAACCACACTCTTTTCAAATTGGGAAAGTAGGAAACTCCATAATTTATTTATTTGGTCATTTTTTATTTGGTTTTTGGTTTCTAATTTTATATTAAAAAAGTCGTATTTACTTGATTTTTGAAATAAATTTAATTTGGTGTCTATTAAAAGTTAGTCAACTTATTATATTTTCTTTGAAATATTTCCTGCATGAAATCCTCCAACGCAAAGTAGACGGCATCAAAGAATTCTACCAGGAACGAGATAATAGAGTCTTTGACGAGTCTATAACTGATAATCTTTGATTCTTTAGGTCACCCTCGATACTTTTAGTCAGGTTTTCTTCGGTGCCGATCGCTGGATTCTCCAGTTTGCGGGACGGTATCGACAGAGAAGTTTACGTGGCAAGCGGTAAACGGTCTCGGTTTCGGCAGGCATGTCCAAACCACCGTAGTCGACATTTTTGTATATCTTCTTCTACCAGAGTCTACTAATCACATCCTGTCTAACTGTCTCGTTTCTAAGGCGATGGCGGAGTGAGATATCGAGAATTTACCTCAAGCATCGCATTTGGAAAACCTCGAGCTTCTTGACGTCCGGTTTGAGCAGTGTTCAGGTTTCAGATCCATAAAGAAGAATCGGAAGGATCAACGTTCGGTAGAGGCGTACTTTTGTTTTGTAGAAATATTTGTTCGTTTCCATATGCACTACTGCGTATGATATGATATGCACTACTTCCATTTGACGGCTGCGGAAACGAGCATCGGTTATGTCCAAAGAAACCAGCAACACTGCATCTCGGACACAACCTGGCAAAAAATAGAACGCAGAAGGCCCCTCAAAAATAACGTGAACTCTACAAACGACCCAGAAAAACATCACCAACTCGAACGGGAATACATCCAATTACATCGGGAAGTTAAGAGAAGTGTCCGGCGTGATAAAAGGCAGCAGATAAATGAGCTCGCAGAAAAAGCGGAAAACGCGGCAAACACAGGCAACAGTAAAGTGCTGTAACAGCTCTCGGGAAAGCACTCTACTAAAAAGCATGCCGTTAAGAGTGCGGATGGAAGGCTGCTGTGCAGCGACGAAGAGCAACTCCAAAGATGGAGTGATTACTTCTTCGCCGCCCTGAATGGTATACTTACACAGGAACCTCAGGAAAACAGCAACAATGCACAGCCAATAAGAATCACCACCCGGGCCCCATCCAAGACGGAAATAGTAACCGCAATTCATGCGATGGCCAATGGTAAAGCAGCTGGGAAAGATGGCACCCCGCCAGAATTGTTGAAAGCCGACTCAAGCCTCATAGCAGATGCGCTTCAGCCAATCCTACAAATAGCATGGAACACCTGTACCTTTCCGGAGAATTGGACGGAAGGTATCATAGTCAAAATACCAAAAAAGGGGGACCTAACAATATGCGACAACTGGAGAGGCATCTGTTTACTATCTACAGTGGGCACAATTTTGTCCCATATATTACTATCTAGGATAAGTGAGGCAGTTGACCGAACGCTTAGGAGGCAGCAGGCCGGATTCAGGAAGGGCCGCTCCTGTATTGATCATATTAACACCTTGAGAATAATAGTGGAGCAGTCTACTGAATTCCGATCCCCCCTTTACCTTGCTTTCGTAGATTATGAGAAAGCGTTCGACTCGGTCAATATGAGCTCTATATGGCAGGCACTTCGGCGACGTGGATTGCCTGATAAAATAATAGAATTGATAAAAGCCCTATATAACAATTCCAAATGCAGAGTTCTCCATAATGGAAAATTATCCGACAGCTTTGAGGTGAGCTCAGGAGTACGACAAGGATGCCTACTTTCGCCATTACTATTTCTTATAGTAATAAATGACATCCTTGTCGGCACTCTAGATAGTAGAACAGGCGGCATACAATGGGGTTTGGTAGACCGCCTTAAGGATCTCGACTACGCTGATGATATCTGTTTGCTGGCCCACAGACACCAGGACCTCAAAAGCATGTTGAACAATTTGGCAACAGAAAGTAGTCCAGCAGGCTTAAGGTTAAATCCGACTAAAACTAAAGAAATGCGGATAAATGCAAACACCATTGAACGGACAGCGCTGAATAACCGTGACGTGGAACTGATAAATAAATTCTGCTACCTCGGTAGCATTATTACCGAAAATGGTGGTGCAGAAGAAGACGTCAGTTCCAGAACAAATAAAGCACGTGGCGCATATGCATGCCTGTCCCGCATATGGAGATCAACGGAGATCTCAACTAACACCAAATTGCGGCTGTTCAACTCCAACCTTAAGGCAGTTCTTTTGTACGGTTGCGAAACATGGAAAGTCACCCAATTCATCACAGGACGCCTACAAGTCTTCATCAACAGATGCCTACGTCGTATCCTAAAAATCCGCTGGCAAGACAGAATTTCAAACGAAGAACTATAGCGCCGTGTCGGCCAAGAAAGGATAGACGACCAAATCAGGCGAAGGAAATGGAATTGGGTTGGCCACACCTTGCGACGCGAAAACGAAAATCTAGCCAAGCCCTTGACTGGAATCCGCAAGGCTCCCGTCGAGTAGGAAGACCTAGAACAACTTGGAGAAGAACCCTACTAGAAGAAGCCGCAACAACTGGGAGATCCTGGTCGGAGCTAAGAGCTGTCGCGCAAAACAGGGCAACTGTTTCCGTCCTATGTCCCATGAGTTATTAAAGGAGTTTAAAGAAGAAAGATATGCACTACTTGAGTGAAAGGAACGTTGCTGCTGCTTGGTGGATGCGGCTGCGAACGTCGGCCTTTGATGCCGCTTTCGTTTCCTTAACCACTTATCCCAAATATTTGAACATTGAAACCTGTTCGATTTGGGTTCCATCGAGGTGAGCACTCGCCCTTCCGTTGTGAGCACTTTGGTCTTTTCCGCGTTGATTTTTAACCCGTATGACTGGACGATGCAGGAAATGTCCGTTGCTTTGGCATCCGTGTAGGCAAAGACGGAGCTATTGTCGGCGAACATTAATTCGGTTACGAAGTTGTGGTCATCGTATCGAACTTCGAATCGCTTTGCTCAGCGACTGTCAAAAACTAATAGAGCACACCGCTTTGGTATGAAGCTGCACAATCTGCAGACCACTGCGATAACTACGCCGTCGAGCTCGGCATCAATCCAAGTTCTATTTCGTAGCCGTCGCCTGTCAAAGCTGCATGTGCGGTGTGGCATGGGTTTGTGTTGCTATTCTCTTGTGCTCCTGCGGGCGTGTGCAGCATACTCGGCTATGCAAGATGGTTATTCCGGTGGGTGTTTTTTAATTTGTGTCGCCGTCGCCCTTGACATGTTTACAGCATAGAGAGAAGTGGCGAAGCGTCGTCTCCTTGTCGGACACCCGATTGAATCGGGAACTCCTTACAGAAGTTGCATCGTATGCTAACGCTGCTGGCTGAGCCATCGTACAGCGCTTGGAGAAGTTGGACGATTTTCAATGGCACGTGTTCGGTTTCCAAGGCTCTCCACAAGCTGTTCCAATCGCTGCAATCGAAAGCGGATTTGGAATTGAAAACGACGACAGTTCATTTGCCGCATCGAATTCTTTCTTCCATTAGCTGACGGATTGCGAATATTTGATCAATACATCCTCGCGATAATTCTTGCATTCCCGACTGTCGCCTTTTTTCAAAATTGGGACAACGATCGCTTTCTTCCACAGCGACGGGGCACGATCCGAATGTCATATGTGTGTTGAGGACATGAATTCGTTGTAATAAGACATCACCTCCGGCTCTGATCATCTCGGCGGGTACTTGATCTATTCCCGACGCTTTTCCACTTTTCAACGATTTTATTGCCATCTTCACCTCGATAATTGTCTGTTCGGTATCGAGAAACTGATTCGTCGGCTGTTCGGTAATCGGCGGTTCGGGCGCTGGACCTTGTGGCGGATCGTGGCCGTACAACTGGTGGAATAATTCTCTCTACCGCTGCAGGGGCTCATGGGGAGTACTCGTGTCTCGACGTCGCTTCTTCCATGTTGGTCGTAACGTTATTCCAGTACGCTTATCGTTCCGATTTCATTTTCTAGCGAACTTCTTTGTTTAATCGTCCATATCGCTCAAAGTCGATGTGTTTCATTCGCAATCGGGCCCACGCAGTGTATTGTGTTTCTACGCTTAATCCACGTTCTTACCCACTCTCGCCTTTCGATTTTTGCTTCAACTTTATAATAATTAGTTCTTATAATACATTCGCTACTGTAGATATAGTTACGCCACTTTTTTGTGTGTGTCGCAACACTATGCGTGGATCATGTGAACACTTAGTGCCGTGACAGAAAATACCGAGCGCTGTCATGATGTTAAAGGCCAGGGCATCAGTGTCGCCGTGTAGACGAGGCTTTAGACTGCAACGCTTGGATTTTTATTATATTTTGTTTTTATTTTTTGTATTTTTTTTTACTGGTCTTTATTGTTTTCTGATTTTTTTTGTGGATATTGAATTTTATTTCGTCAGTTCCCTGGCGTTTTTAAGAGGCAAGGTGCTTATATTAACCAAATGATTCACGACAGGCAGTACTTTTTTAGACCAAAAAGGTCTACTGGCGACCTTCTTGTGTGTCTGACTGAATACATCAACCAAAGCCATCCATGGCTTCGGTGAGTCTGGTTAGGTTGCACTGGATATCTCCAAGGCCTTCGACAGAGTATTACATCCCACTCTGCTGTCTAAACTCCAAGTTATTGGTATTGACTCAGTTCTAAGGAACTGGATTGAGAGCTTTCTTTCTGGCCGTTCAATCAAGGTAGTATTGAATGGCGTTGAATCCAACCCTCACTCCATTTCGGCCGGCGTTCCCCAAGGGGCGATTCTCTCACATACTCTCTTTCTTATATTCATTAATGATCTGCTCTCAATCCCCTCCAATCCACTTCATAATTTTGCCGATGACGGTACTCTGCGTTACTCATACCCCTCCAGCAACATAGGACAAGCAAGTTGTCTCTTAGACCGTGAACTCATATCCAACTCTCTTAACGGGGACTCATTCTTAATTGGGGCCGCAAGAATCGTTTCGAGTCCAACGACACCGAAACCAAGTGCTGTTTATTCTCCACGAAAACCTGCACCAACTTTCCCTCCATTTCAGTGGGCAAGGATAATATAACAGCTGATCCATATCTTAACATCCTCGGCGTTACTTTATCCAACGATCTGCGATGGAATAATCACATACTCCAAGTCACCAAACAAGCGGATCAATGCCTCCCACCCTAATTTGACACATGGGGTCAAAACGACCCCACGCTTATTTCGAGCCGACTTTTCTCCATCAAATCGGTAGACAATTCGACTTTTTTTTTTTTGATAATTAAACAATAACAATTGACTTCAACAATCATAGCTGCGTTTATCGAGTTCATTAAAAAAACTACAAGAGAAATTTCATGATACGCTTCGATGCTTAAAAATTTCAAAATTAAACGGAAGTTAAGTGTTATTTTTTACACTGTAACACATTAACATTATTTGTTATAAATTTTCTCTCATCACTTTCCGGTTGTTTTTATTTCTAAATTACGTCTTTCCGACCCCCGAAAGTAGGTAGATATGTAATATTCCGAAAAGAAAGGGAAATTAAGAAATTTCCCAAAACCTCGACAGAGACCCCGATAAAACCTGGGTCTTGAGATTTGTATGGGGAAGAACTACATATATAGTTCAGTAAAAAAACACGGCTCATATACTAATCTTCAGAAAGGTTCAAACTATATGTGTAATTTTTTATAAACCTTTATATAAACAAATAAAAAAGTTATTAACATTTTTAAACGTCAAGTGTAAGTTACGTAATTTTTTAAAAGTGTGCCAAATTAGGGTTAAGAGATGCAACTTTCTCCTTCGCCTGTCATGGCTGCAATCTACAAGTGCTACATTCGGCCCCGTCTTGAGTACAACTCATATATCTGGGCGGGCGCCCCTAAAATCACCTTGGCTTGGCTAGACAAGGTGCAAAAACGCGCCATCAAACTCTTTGGCGATAACACCCTTTGCTCCTCCATCACTCCTTTAAGCCACCGTAGGAATGTAGTAGCGCTCAGCAACTTTCACAGCTATTATAATAGGGACTGCTCCAGTGAAATCAAAACCTCCTCCGGCAATTTTTTTCCCGCAACATAAAACTCACCCGGGCTCACCCGTTTACCCGTTGACCCTGCAGCCCTCCTCTTCACTCACTTTACGGTTAACAGTTCGTTTATAAATAGAACAACTGGATTGTGGAACTCTCTTGCGCAGTCGGTGTTTCCGAGCTCATATAACATCTCAGAGTTCAAACGCAAGGTTAATTGACATCTACTCCCTAAGCTACCCTATCCCATCTATCCCGCAGATCAAGCTTACTGCTATACATTGCACCATGACTTGTACGACATGACGGACTAGTAGCACAAAGAGTGACTCCTAAGCTTCATCTTACCACAAACAAAAAAAATAACATGCCAAAGCTACGGACTATAAGTTTATAGGGTGACAAAATTCCTTAAGTTTTTGAGTTTAGGCCGCGTTTTGGCGTTTTCAGCATGACATAATTTCCACTTCAAATATTTTTTCAATTGTATTTTATTCGTCGTTTAAATTTTGCATATCTTATGAAAATGACCCTAATTTTTCTTCTGATTTCGTATTTCCTTAAAAAATGCCCGTTTCAAAACAAAATAAAAACGGCATAAATTATAAATAATTGCGCACCAAAGCCCCAAAAGGATTCGCAGAATCAGATAAAATAAGATAAATGATTGAAGGGCCAAGGCAGCAATTTATTAAATGCATAGGACTAATCGGATTTCGCTGTTAGTAATTAAAGTCAAGAGGGGGAAGACGTCAAACGAGCCGTGAATAATTAACCGCAAATATTGACAGTCAGGCTGTAAAATGTTGCTGCTTCCTCGACTCTAATGGCGAATAATTTGAGGCGTAAATTAATTAATCAAACACACCATAGGAATATATTTTCCTTTTTATCGTGTTTTTCTTTTGTTTTGTTTTACTTTTTTGCCTTTATGAGAATCCTTAATTAACCCGGTTATAAGCTCTCTATGGCAACCAAATCGATATCGCTGTACACTCAGGATAGCACAGATACAAATCAGGCAACTGAATTAATTTGATTTTCTAAATCGGCCCAGAGCTTGTTTTATTGGATTATTAATTTAGATCCGGTTGTTCAATTGGTTTTGAATATTACTGGCTGTGGGTTATTGAACAACTCTACCACAGCCCATTCCATTGTTATGATGGGAATGGCTTCATTCTGTAAATAGATTTTATAGCCATGTTGCACATGCATAATGAAATTTGGGACACACGTTTTTCACTATTTCGGAGTTAATGAGATGAAGCCCCAAATGAAATTCCATTTAAGTTAAATTAATGTATTATTCCCCATATGCACGAATAATAATATTGTAATGCGATATGATCGCGAGATAATAGAATTGAAATTTAAGATATAAAGCGATATGGAATAATATACCCGTGCACAGTAATGATTTTATTGCGGTTAGTCGGAATTTGGTTGTAAAAAATAAATGGAAAACGTTCGTTTTATTCCAATTAAGGGTATTATTTTTGCATCAATCATTTGATTGGCTTTGTGAAAACATGCTTCGCTTAGTACTTAGCTCGTTTCACTTTACCACCAATGTCTGGTTGGCTGCTCCAATCGTATAAATTGATTCAAAAATATTAGAGTACAGTATTCACCAGAACACAATGTTAATTGGAACCACTTCTACTGCATTTATCACAACACAACCCGTTAGGCTACCAAACTAAACACTAACTAATTAATAAAGCTAAAGGGTGTTGAGACTACTTAAATTATTTATGTTATTTGTGTTCTATGGCAGACCGCAGATTGACCATCATATCAAAACAAAAACCGATTTTATAGGCAAGGAGTCGTAGGAAAGATAGTTTTTCTTCATTTTCCATCATTTATTCACCCAAGCATTTCGTGCATATTTTCGTTCTCGAAGGAGAAGATTAGCATTATTACGTAGGCATTACAATCGTTACACGAACATGATGGAGAAAAGTGGGTCGAGCGTATATTATCAATCATATTAAAACTTGTTTGAAATGGTGAACAAGTCTGCGAAAGGACAAGGTGATGCAAAAATATTGTCATTATACAGGGTGTTCCGTTAGTCATGGTACAAATGAAAATGGCAGATAGTACCTACATAAAAAATTATCGCAAAAAAAGTAAAAGGAGGGGGGGTACCTCTTTTCGTTTTCGAGATATGGCGTTTAGAAGTTTTTTTGGTAGAGGTTTACATATTACCTTGTATTTTTGTCACCTTATTAGATATTTTAATGAATAAGACATCAATCTACGCAGAATACTCCCACCTATCTAAATCTGTAAAAGTCCAGAGTTATGAGTCATTAAAAACAACATTTTGTTTTTTTTACTAAAATATCCACATCAACCACCTTTTTCTCCAAAAAATACGTAATTAATCAATACTTTTTTTACAAAATTGGAAAGCTTGGACAATTTCCTATGAATAATTTCTAACAAATATTATTCTATGACCTTTACTGTTCAAGGTATTAGCAATTTTAATGGTGAAATTGGCTCTATTTCGTCCTTTTAGCTTTTTCAAAAAAAAAAAGCTTATACAGAGGCTCTGTCCGTCTGTCCGTCTGAAGCCTACTTTCATCTCTGAAAGTACTGCCGCTACCGACTTGGGCCATATCTCGAAATGTAGCTCTTGGTCAAAAGACCAAAAACTGAGAAAATGGTCTGGAAATTTCATCCAAAAATATATTTAAACAACAAAACAGAGCCTTTAAAGGAAATATTGTGACTAATTTTTGTGTTCTAAGGCTTATAACTTCTTAATTATTCATTTTACCACAAAATTTCTTAACAAAAAGTGTCCTTGCAAATTTCCGGTAAGATGTGCCGTTTCGGAGATATAGTGGAAAAACCATTTGCATACGTTTTCCAAGATGGCTGGCCAAATGGAGGGGGGGGGGGTTAGAATCCCGAAAACTCAAACTTAAGCTCACCCTGACCCCCCCCCCCCCTACACATCCCAAAAATAAAACCTTGTCCTGCATTTTTGCAATGTTAAAGTACCATTTCCATGGACTATAAAGGGCTAGGGAAAGTCCCTCGTCTGTGGGGCTGGGAGTTCGATCATTCGGCTCGCGGTGCTTTTTTTTTTCGTCATAATATTTTTTTTTAATTTCCTTCGGGCATTTTGTTTCATATGAAACAAGTTTTTGACATGAATACGTCTCTAAATTTGCTTCCAGAACAAAAACCGATGATAACGAAATTATGGCATATATTTTTTATTTGCTGCTCAGAAACTATTGTTTATATTGAATAAAGAAATATACCATGACGTGGGTGAAGAATCAAAGAATTTTATTGTTTACATTTGATTTCCTTTTTTTTAAGCTATGATCATTATATTGTAGTGTTTGTTAAATACTTTGTTAAGTTTTAGATTACGCAGTCTCACAACTTATAACCTACATAAGCCTTTAACAAAAACTTTTCAAGATTAATTATATATAGCGTTGGTCAGTGTGATACTAATGAATCTCCATGGCCAAACTAGGGTGCGGTAAGCCGAATTTTTAACAATAAGACATGTATGTTTAAGTAAAATAATACACCTAATTCTGTTGTGCAAAGTGAATCACATTAGATTTGCCTCCAATCCAAAGAAAAATGTTTAGATTCGTTTTCTATAGTTGTAACAGCATAATGGCGCGATAAAATATTGGGCGCCACTTATGCGAGGTATTACCCCCTTAGCCATAAGCCCGGAAAAGCATGACCAAGGGGCCAATACCATACATAAGAAAGGAAACAAAATTCCGGAACTCCTACGCCGGCCACACGGAGTTATCTAGCTCGCCGGAGGGGTCGTGGGATGTGTGGCCGGGGCTTACCGCGGTTGGTTCACCACTTACCTGTGCCAGTGCAATCTTGAATTCCACCTCCATCCTTCGCCGGACATCGCCTGAGCCTCGTCAAACCCTGAAAAGGAATGATCCCCCCCTCAACCATTCCACAAAAAAAAATTTACCACCTGGACATTCTAATATTTATAATCATTTAATAATCATCAACCCAAACAATACAATGAATATTATCACCCACTACAATAGTTAGCATTAATTGATCACACTCAATTCAATCAACGTTACATTATTTGATTTTTATTTGTAGGTACATATGTATGAAGCTCCAGATAAGAATAAAGCGCGCAGTAATGTCCAATACTCCTCGCTTTGTACAAACGATGTTATAACAGCCCGTGTAACCTAACGAAACAACAAATTAACGGAACCAACAAAGAATAAAATATTTGGAGCAAACAAATTCACCAATAATTATAAATAAGATTATAAAGTTAACACTAACTACCATTAAAATTAATATTTTAGTAATAAATTTTTTTAAAATTAAAGCAAAAAGAAAATTTTTGTTATTGTTTTTTTGTTATCAGTAAAACATAAATTAGTTAAATTGTCATCAAATGGCTTAAAAAAATTAAAGTGAATGTCAATATTATTATTTATTATTTCTGTTCAGTGATGTCAGCCATATTAAACGTGTGAGAGTTTACTGCTTGTCACTATCTCCGTATATTTCGATGAACTAGAAATTAACAATCCCCTAGGATCACTTACTGGCGTTAATACAATAGGAGTAGTTGATTACGAAATCGCTTGTTGTTCTCCTCGATATGCTTCCAAACTGGCCAATAATGTTTTCCTTTTTTTGCTTCCGTTTGGTTTTTTTGTGCCCTGCTCTACAGAACAGTAGACAGGAAACAATATAGTTAACAATGGAATTGCAAGTACAATTGACTGTGTACAAACAATTAAATTTTATTTTCTCCAGTCGTTATATCAGGAGATAATTTACGCATGAATCTTTTGTACGGCTTAAACGAGAGTTTTAATAGTAATTTTTACTGTCGTTTTTCCCGAGAGCAAAAAGAATTCATGGAAGTCGAACTTAAAAAACTTTCGTTCCCTTCGCACAGATCAAAATTATAATACAGACTTACTTAATCGCCAGTTCGGTAACTATTTCCCTTGGCAACGTTGAACTTCTTGGACACGTAGCCTTCCAACGCAATTACTACCTGCCTCCGAGTTGCTATTTTCCCTTGCTATATTTTGCTAGTAATTTGAGAATCTTGGTCCTCTTCGCCGAATAAAAACCTCAGATCTTCAACCACGACTTCCAACTCTGCTATCTCCTATCCACTAGCACAAAATATCGTCCTTATCGCCGGTATAGCCACGTCCTTCTGACTCTGCTCCTCCAGGTTCGTTTGATTAGTTACATACACATACGTATATAAATATTTTTCAAATTCTACTTTTGTTATTAAAAATTTTGCTTATTTATTTTCCCGACGAAAAATTTTTCCCGTCCAGAGTTATCCATACGTCAAAAACTTTTTTTCCAGACTGACTCCTAAATTTTTCTTTCCTAGTTTTGTTTTATTTTCCCCCCGCCTACTTTTTGGTTTCGAACAACTCCTGAATTTTCATTCTCGACAGTGATTTTTAGTCAAGTCGTTAATCATTTTTTCAGTGAATAAAAACCGACCGTTACATAGTGTTTACATGTGTGATGTGCTTTTTTTTTTCAATTTGACACATTCGAACTATTGGCCTCGATTCCCAGATCCAGATTGGAAGTGAGTGCGGATCAATCTCCACTTAATATATTTACATCCAATCTGAAGTGTCATTCAACAGAAAGAATACCATGAAAAAACGTAATTAGTGGCTAGTCTCTAGGCACAACATCCCACTAGTTTTAGTACGTTTTCACCTGAGTTTTGTCAAAAAGTACCAAATAAGGCCAATTTTCGCATTAAAATTGCTTATAACTTCAAAAGTAAAGGTCGTAGAATAATATTTATAAGACATTATTCATAGCAAATTGACCAAGCTTTCCAATTTTGTAAAAAAAAAAAATATTGGTTAATTGCGTATTTTTTGGAGAAAAAGGTGGTTGATGTGGATATTTTAGTAAAAAAAACAAAATGTTGTCTTTGATGACTCATAACTCTGGATTTTGGTATGTTAAAACCTCGATTACAGATTTAGATAGGTGGGAGTATTCTGCGTAGATTGATGTCTTATTAATTAAAATATCTAATAAGGTGACAAAAATACAGGGTAATATGTAAACCTCTACCAAAAAAAATTCTAAACGCCATATCTCGAAACGAAAAGAGGTACCCCCCTCCTTTTACTTTTTTTGCGATAATTTTTTATGTACTATCTGCTATTTTCGTTTGTACCATGAGTAACGGAACACCCTGTATGAATTCTCTGCCATTTCGTTGGGAATGGAAAAAAATGAGTGTGCTTAAGACCACATTTTAGAAGTAACCCTTTTTTGGATACTAGCTGGTAACCGCTGCGCCCATGCTGTACTATACCCATAAGCCAATAGTAGTAATCAGGTGGTATGAATTTTAATATACAGTAGGAGAGTTTGAAAAAGGATGTTTTTTGGTATTTTTGATTAAAAATATCAGAATGTGAAACTATTGGGGTTCTGACATTTTGATCGAGACAATGGTCGTACCTATGCAAAAAAAATTAGATCAATCTCGGAGGCTGAGATGTAGACCTTGTACTCTATGTTTGAGATCAAACAGAAACTCTGATGTTAATCTTATTTTCTAATGCAAAAAGTTGAAATTCTGCTCATGAGAATGTTCTCATCTATTATTTCAAAAGCATTTTATTTTGGGGTAAAACAATTAAAAAAATATCATACTACCATTCATAAAATCACGAACTAAGGAAGCAGTAAAGCAAATTACTATTGACTTTAAAGAAAAATTTAAAAACAATATCTCAGAAAACTAGTCCATTCAAAACGCGGGGGGGGGGGGGGTGTTCCAAAATAACACCGTTAAGAAAATCGAACTCTACACGTTTTTGGGGTCGCTGATCACGAAAATCGAGATCCCGCGGTCCTAAAATTAGGGACCTCGATTTTCGTGATCAGCGACCCCAAAAACGTTTAGGGTTCGATTTTCTTAACGGTGTTATTTTGGAACACCATAACGCGCGTTTTGAATGGACTAAACAATTGAACAAAAAAATAGCCAACACCAAAAATAGATTTAAAAACCAAATGCACTCAAAAATACAGAGATACCGGACCAAATAAAGAACTTCTAAATACCGGTAATGATTTTCCAAAAATCGGGATTTACGGTATTTTCGGGATTTTATATTTCTTAAGTTTTATCAAAATACAATCGATTGGAAAGATTTAAAAAGGATGTCCAAATATCTGAATACGAATTCAAGCACCGGCTGGTCCCAACCGGATATTTTGAAATACCTTAAACCAACTGCCGAAGAACTATGCAAAAGAAACGCTAACCTAATAATTGTTGACGCGGTTTTGGTGTTTATGTTACACAATTAGCCTTACAACATGAGCCAGTAGGTTGTGAACTTTTTATCTCTTTGAATCGTAGGATTAAGGAACGCAGGTTGTTGGTTACCTCGTTAAATTATCTGCATAATCGGAGAACATATTTTGATTCAACGAATGAATACTCTGTCCTCTTTTTAAGATGAAATTAGAAAACATATTGTGGATGTTAACAAGATCGGTAACGATTTGAAATCATAATCCACACATGATGTTTCTGTTTCTGTTTCTACAGACGAGGACCCGAATGACGATTCTTCTTCAGTGCCGCTGAAGAAACAATAGAATTGACGATTAAAAAGAAACTGCGAACTCGAGATTATTTATCAAGAGCAATCTCAGTAAGCATTGATGAGTTAATCAATAGAAATGGCTCTTTTCGAAAACGGTGGCTCTAGAAGAAGATATTTTGCTGGCCTAGTGCAATATAACAAGCCTTCCTCCGAATAGTGTAGAGTTAGAGAGAGTTTTCTCTTCATCGGGCTACTTATGTAATCATTTGCGCTTAACATTGAGTGACAAGATTTCAGATGCATTGTTGTTTAGAAAACAATCTTTTTTATTATTCCTCTGTAATCCTCTAACCACTAAACTCTCAACTCAAAAGTTGATACTAACTTAAATTTATATTCAACTTCTATAAATCCCGAAATTCCCGAAAATACCGAAATACCGGTATTTTTTGAGGTCAGTACCGAAAATACCGGTTTCAGAAAATGGTGCGATATTGGACCCCTATGGACTACGAGAAGTCACTGGTTTAGGTTAATGAACCAATAACAATAGAAGCCTTGGAGGCTGACATTGTTCGTGTTATTCGTGACATACTGTCAGAAGTACTCGAAAAAGTTACCCAACTTGAACGTCTACAATGTGCTTCGTCAAGGACAGCAGCGGTGGTCATATGCTCGAAATCATTTTTAAATTATAATGTCATGAATATACCTTTCGGATAAAAAACTGGTTTTGATTAAATTTGAATTGTTTGTGTTAATTTTTCACAATTTTAAGTTCTATGGTGCTTAAAAACACCCTTTAGATCCTAAGTCTCCATTGTTGACTCAAGACACTCCTCGACATATTAGTTTCGCTATCTTCCTTGAATCAATATCTTTATAAAAATCACAAATATTTGAAGTTCTTTTGCATTTATACAGACGTGTGTTTGTCGATATTTGAATGAATGCTGCCGTTTTCACCTTAAAAATATAACTGATCAATATAAAATGCATGATTCATTTTTTTAAAGCAATATTTCAAAAATTTGAATGAATATAATTTGAAGCAATTTTTCGTAAAGAGCTTTCAGAATGAAACATTTCTCAATATATGAGATTGATCTCTTAGTAAGAGATATTACTCATGCAGTAAATGCTCAGAAATATGAGATAAAACTCATTTCTATTTTTTTTACATACGACCCAATCCATTTTGTTGTGCATACGATCTATCCATTAAGATGTAATTTTTCGAGATATGAGTTTTTTTTTCATACACAGATGAAGTGTCTCAATGAACCGCTTATTTTCTGTATTTTGGATAGTTGGGACCCGGTGCGCCTCGCACCCATTGTTTAAACATTTAAAATCTATCCAAACCTTCAAAATTCAACTCTTTTTAACCATTTACGAAATACCAACTATTCCTATAAAAGTTGGCGTCATTAGATTCAAAATACATTTATTTTAACTATGACCAAAATTGCTTGTGTATTCTGATAAAACCATAAACGTTAAAAGATTTAAAATTAATGCAAATAACAGCATCCAGCACTCGAAATTCAAACACCATTTTCTATAGCTGCAATAACAAAATTTTTCGAGAACAATAAAACTTAATTGGAAAATTAAACAAATTTTTTATAGTTGGAAAAAGCAATGCCAAAAAAAAAACTTTTATTTCATATAATTCGAATTAAATGTAGCAGATGTTTCATAGGGGAATTAATTGTACAATTATTTTCTAATGTTTAGCGTTCCTTTGTGCCGTGTATAAATAAAATTGCGATTATGCACTTCTTTGAGCTCAAGGCTAGCAGTTTTCATTACATTTGGAGAGCTCTGCAAAATGGTGCTAGAAAATAAGTGATTGCCGTTTAATTATATGATCTTCCAAATTATACTCTGTATTCTGTTAAAACCAAGAACATTAAAACAACCAACAAAGAAAAACCAATTATTCCTATAAAAGTTCAAGACATTAGATTCAATATACATTTACATGATGTATGACCAAAATTACCTATTTATTCTTTAAAAACCACATATAGATAATACTAACAAAAACCCAGTTTGGACAGTTCGCGGTAGGAAAAATGTATAATAGTCTAAGAGTTAGCGAACCATCTGACTAACTCGAGAATATTTTTAAATGATGTTTTACTATCAGTCGATTAAGAAAGTACCGTTCTGCAGGAATCTCGCGGTTGCCTCATCATTCTTTAAATTTTTGAAAATGTAAAAAAAAAAAATTTTAACCTACTACCACAAGGCAACAATTTTAAGTTGTTGTAATTTACATAGATTTTACAAAAAAAAAATACAACTTATTTTGAGGGTTACAAGTATGTGCCAGACAATAGCAAAGTGATCATGGGGATAGGAATTGACAACCTGCTCCCACAAGGCCCAAATTTTGAGGGAACATTCTTTCAATTGTTAAAAAGTATATGTAAAAAGTCAGAACATTCTAGCGGTTGCAGCTATCTGCCAGAAGAGTATATAATAGTAACTACCTGGAACCCGGTGCGCATCAATGTGGTGGATGTTTGTCAATCAGCTCTTCCCGCAGCCTTATCCGTTGTAAAATATATGAACCACAGTTGGATATCTTTTATGAATGGCAAATGAAAAAAAATGCCATACCGCCCCATTATTGCTAACATAACGTCCCATTTAATATTGTGCTATTTCGTCGATCGTATTTGCATTAGCAGCACCAAAAACAGCCATGCCATTCCCTTTCGTGATATATTTGAATCTGTATTTGATTGATTTGACGGAATTGCAAAATTCAACATGGCGAATCAACTTCACAATCGTAACAAGTTATCTCTTCGCCATTGACTTTAGTCGGCCGACGACGATGCAACAGGTAACCATCGTTCCTCATTACATTTTTGAACATTTCTAACATGCATCACGATTCAATCTCCTCCCATTATGGATTGCAAGTAAAAGCTATGAACAAATCTGGCGACCATATTGATATTGGACAAATGCTTTCTGACACACATTGCATCAACGTTATAGCGATTTTCCAACGTTCGTTTCGAATTGTATCGATTTTCTTTGCTGAACTTAACTAAAATTGTTAAAGTAACCGCTCGACTGTGCGAACTTTCATATTTTTTTGTTCTTTAGCTTTTGTCGAAAACTACTAAATAAAGTCCATTTTAACATAAAAATTGGGTCAAAAGGAAGAGAGGGAAGTGTTGTACTTTGTTCAACAAAAATTTTTGCATAAAAACAAACACATGCACAGATGTTTTATAGATCAGGAAACATTACTGGGACATACACATTGATATCCCATCTAAGGATAATAAGTTAATCTTGGTGAAGCAAGACCGATGTACCCCGAGAGTATGATAACAAACCGGTTAACCAAGTGTTAAGTATTGACCCGTGCAAGCCAGCCAAATAAGAGTAACATGTAAAAGCACTCCAACGCTATTACTGTTATGTTTCATTTAACGTATTTATAATTTGACACCACTATCGCTGCTGCAATCCGTTTTTATAACGATTTTACTTTTTGTATTTCATTTAATAAAACAAACCGATTTCACATACAAATCATATCAATTAAATGCAAAGAAAAAAATTTCCAATAGGGATATCGACACTTCCTCTTCAATCGCCATTACGAAAACACCAACAGACTAATCATGAAAGCCATATACATAAACCTTACTATTGAGGTCTTTTAACACAAACAACACTCATTTAGTCATTTTATACAGCCAATTTTTCAAACATCGATTACATACAAAACAATGATTCATTTTAAAACGTTTTTATTAGCTCGCTTTCTTGTCTGTCTGTTTGTTCGGTACAAATCTTGCAATCGATTTTTGACGTGACAACGTCTATTAAATCGGTTTAAGATAGGACGCGCGTGTGAAAATGTCCCCCACAATGTCCCGCACCAAAAAAAAAAAAATCATATCTCCGCCCCCATATATGTTAAGGGGGTGGTTAATAGCTCAAAATTTTCGTTAATTTATCCTCTACACGGGAAAAATACATTCATTCACCTTATTGAAGTGACAACGTCTATTAAATCGGTTTAAGATAGGGCGCGCGTGTGAAATTGTCCCGCACACAAAAAAAAATTTGCTTCGAAATATATAATTTATTAATTGAGAAAATAATACAAAACGTAATAACAGACGTTGTCACGTTCAAATTAATAGACGTTGTCACGTTAAAATACGGACGTGATACTTCACATCCAAGACCATTAATTTTTGACTACTTCCGGTTACCCGATCACCCTGAAATTTTGCACACAGCTTCAGCTCCGATGACAATGCAATATGGTATACTCATTATACCGTTAGATCCATGGCGGAGGACTCTAGAAGACGGATTACTGTTTTCTTCACGGAACAAATTTTGCATTCGATTTTTCAAATACTTCCGGATATCTTATCATGGTGAAATTTTGCACACAGCTTTAGCTATGATGTCAATGCAATACATACATACATACCTTTAGTCCACGGAGGCCGTCTCAGGAGGGCGGATCGAAATATTCTTCACAATCCCTTCAACATGGATATCAAATGAAATGGTATGTTAAGTAGAACACCATAAGCAATATAGTATACTCAATTTATCGTTTGGTCCATGGCGGTCATCTCTAGAGGGCGGATTACCATTTTCTTCACAACCCCCTCTATATGGGTATCAAATGAAAGGGCATCATAAGACGAATGCAATAAGCCATGCCTTTAGATCCATGGCAGACTCCTCAGGAGGGTGGGTTACCATTCTCTTCAGAACCCTTTCGACATGGGTATCAAATGAAAGAGTCTCGACATGGGCATCAAATGAAAGGAAATCATGTGTCGAATGCAATAAGCTATGTCTTTAGATCCATGGCGACCTCCTGAGGAGGGTGGGTTACCATTCTCTTCAGAGCCCTTTCTACATGGGTATCAAATGAAAGGGTATGATAATTACAAAACAATAAGCAATATAGTATACTCAATATTTCGTTTGGTCCATGGCGGCCATCTCAAGAGGACGGATTAACATTTTCTTCACAACCCCCTCGACATGGGTATCAAACGAAAGGGCATCATAAGTAATGCAATAAGCTATGTCTTTAGATTCATGGCTACCTCCTCAGGAGGGCCGTTTACCATTCTCTTCAGAACCCTTTCGACATGGATATCAAATGAAAGGGTATGATAAGTAAAACACCATAAGCAATACAATATACTCAGAACATCATTAGGTCCATGGCTGCCTCGTCAGGAGGGTGGGTTATCATTCTCTTCAGAACCCTTTCGACATGGGTATCAAAAGAAAGGGTACGATAAGTAAAATACCATAAGCAATATAGTATACTCAATATTTCGTTTGGTCCATGGCGGCCATCTCAAGAGGACGGATTAACATTCCCTTCACAACCCCCTCGACATGGGTATCAAACCAACGGACATCAAAAGTAATGCAATAAGCTATGTCCTTAGATCCATGGCGACCTCCTCAGGAGGGCCGGTTACCATTCTCTTCAGAACCCTTTCGACATGGGTATCAAATGAAAGGGTATGATAAGTAAAACACCATAAGCAATACAATATACTCAGAACATCATTAGGTCCATGGCGGCCTCCTCAGGAGGGTGGGTTACCATTCTCTTCAGAGCACGGCTTACCATTTTCATCACAACACCCGCGACGTAGGTACTACAGAAAAGGGTGTGATAAGTAGAATACAATAAGCTATATGAGGTCATTGTAAATTAACTTGGCGGCTGACATAAACTGGTGGATTGCCTAACTTTACAACAACCTTCACATATATCAGTTACATAATTTAAATTAATACGGTAAATTATTCAAAGTAAAATTAAAGATAAAAGTTTCAGATAATCACGACTCAAATTTAATTACATCTATAAATTATATGAAGAAAGCAGTTAAATACAATCAAAAGTCAGCTAAGCGCTTTTCAGTAAAAGAGTAGTTGCGAGCACTCACGAGTGAAAATAGTAAAAATGATCAAAAAATAGATGTAGCTATTATTGAAATAAAAATCATATAAAATTAATTTAGCTAACTCCTTCATTTTAATTTTCAGGAATTTCAAAATTAAAAAGATTGGTATATTATTAGTAGATTTAGGTAACAATTTTCCACATGTATCCGTCATAATATCATGACCATGTTAAAAAGTTATTGCAAAATGTCGCACACAAGATTAAAAAGCAGATAATAATTATTAGATAAAAAAAACTTTTTAATATAACACGTTTTTATAACGAACTAAAAAGTATAAAATAATGGCACTAGCCCCATACAGATTTAGAGCCTCAAACATATCGAGGGTTTCCTGCCAAAAGGTCGTATCAACCAAAACATGGATTTAGAGGATTCAATAAAAACATTTCAAAAATCGTTGCATTTTTTTCATATTGCTTATCATCGAAAATAAATGTTTTTAGGCGTATGTTTTGGATACTTTCATTCACTTTATGGATACGACCAGTCTGATGGACGACTCTAAGAAAAAAAAAAGTTATAAGCCCACAATCGCGATTTTGTGGATACGCCCTTCTGGCAGGAAACCCTCGATATTTCTAACACCATACAGATAGTCCTGAAAATTTGTGATTGTGAATTTGTAATAGCTATGAAAATATATGTAAAATTTTAAACGAAAAAACGTGGGGCGCATGCTATAGACAATAGTAAGGAGTGTAGAGTAGCTGGGTTGAGAAATCATTCGCATCAATAATATATACGCCCCACGTTTTTTCGTTCAAAATTTTACATATATTTTCATAGCTATTACAAATTCACAATCACAAATTTTCAGGGCTATCTGTATGGTGTTAGAAATATATTTGAGGTTCTAAATCTGTATGGGGCTAGTGCCATTATTTTATACTTTTTAGTTCGTTATAAAAACGTGTTATATTAAAAGGTTTTTTTTTATCTAATAATTTTTATATATGTACTGGCCCGTCGCTGCACCCATCAATGTGGTGGATCTTGGTCGTTCAGCCCTTCACACAGCCGGACACACATATCCGCACAACAAAACAAACCACAAAACTAAACTCAAGTAATTTGACGCGGTGCGACTGGTAAAATTGTATTTGTTTACTTGCTCCCCGTGTGATGCCCGACACATGGACACATCGTGCGGTGTGGACGGAGTGCCGATATATGTTTGCCGGCCTTTATTCAATGTAAAATAAATATTGTACCTTTACCATTTTCGAGATGAACTACCAAATGAACGACAGTTGGATATCTGTTATGAATGGCAAATGAAAAGATTCCTTTAATATTGTGCTATTTTGTCTATCGTATTTGCCTTTCGTCACATATTTTCATATGTATTTGATTGATTTGACGGGAATGACGAATCCGGAACGACCCAACCATTGTTAACTTCAAAATCCTGACCATTAACCTTCCATTAACCTTCCTATTTTCCATTGACCACAATCGACGACGATGGGTGGGAAGCCATCGTTTCCGATTACAGGTTCAGAAATCAATGCTTTTGAATACCGCTTTAAATATTCCCAATCTGTCATGCTTCATTATTCAATCTCCTCCCATTGAGGATTGCAATCTGGGCGACCATATTGACGGACATATCCTCTCAAACGCACGATTGCTCTCAAACGTGCGATTTCCTAACGTTCGTTTCGAGTTATATCGAATTTTTTTGCTCCACCTATCTAAAACTATTACAGTGACGGTTCGGCTGCACCAACTTCCATAGTGTTTTTCTTTTTTTCACATAAGCTTTTGTCGAAAACTACTAAATAAAGTCTATTTTAACATAAAAACTGGGTCAAAAGGAAGAGAGCGAAGTGTTGTAACTTCTCCAACAAAATTGTTTTGACTGAAAATTAACACATGCACAAATGCTTCCTAGATAGAGAAACATTCCGGCGAATACATTGATATCCCGTCTAAGAATAATAAGTTACTCTTGGTGAAGCAATACCCATGTATCGCGAGAGTATGATAACAAACCATATTACCAAGTGTTAAGTATTAATCCGTTTACGCCAGCCTAATGATAGTGGCATGTTAACGTATCGCAACGTGATTGCTGCTACGTTTCGTTTAAAGCGTTTACAATTCGACACCACTATCGCTGCTACAATCTTTTTTTTTTAGAACGATTTAGCTTTTTTTTATTTCAATTAAAAAAACATACCGATTTCACATACAAATCATGTCAATTTAATGCGATGAAAAATAATTCCAATAGGGATATCGACAATTCCTCTTCAAGCGCCATTACAAAAATACCAACAGACATTAGGGGTCGTCCATAAATTACGTGAGGCGTTTAGGGGAGGGAGGGGGTCGAGCCAAATCTCACCAAATCTCACGTGGGGGAGAGGGGGGGTCTCGGCAAATATCACGTAAATTTTTTTTAAAGAAACAGTGTAAAATGCCGAGAAAACTGGGTTAAATTAAGTCAAACATGTTCCTCCACTAAAGGCTTCCATTCACTTACAAGCCGCCGGTAGGCAGTGGCCTGTTAGACCAGGTCGACCAGCACGACTAAGCTTGACTCAGTCTAACTGAGGGATGATACTTCAGGTACCCGCCAGACAGGCCATGGCATGCAAATGAAATCATGATTCTCTACAGACACACAGGTGAAAACGACTGCTTAACATAGCAGGTTATTAATTCAAGCGCAAAAATGTTCATGGTCTCAACGAAAGCTTCAAAGCGGCTCTAGCCTCACCTCGCGTCGCGCCGTGAACACCCGCAAACAAGCGCAAACGCGAGTGTGGATGGTTTTCACGCTTAGATCGCGCCTTGCTTTCTGTTAAGCCGGGAATACACATGCCAGTAAAACGGGTAAGTAGCTTGCATGCGGGAAAATGGAATATGCTAATAGATGGTACAGCCGTCATAAATTTTCACTTGCTAGATACAGGCAAGTTGATATGCCTGTAGGTAACTAGCAAGTGCAAATTTATCACTGTTGTACTAACTATTAGCATATTCCATTTTCCCGCATGCAAGCTACTTACCCATTTTACTGGCATGTGTATTCCCGGCTTTACGAGTGGATACAGCGTGAATTCTTCCCCTCAATTCACGGCTCGAGAGTGAATAGAAGCTCAGATCTTCAGGCCCGAACTGACGATAAATCCGATTTTTGTCAGCTTTCTTGAGCTGTAGGCATTCTTGAACTTCAGGCCATACAGTTGGCGGCCGGTGATGGTATGGTAATACTTGGCCTCAAGGCTAAAACTTTCAGGCCACGGTCTGCCGGCGAACTGTGTGTAAATTGGGCCCTTAAGATGTGGGTAAGGTAGGACACACAAAAAAAAATTACTCCATTGTTTAGCCTCTAAAGGCTAGTCAAACGCGCGACTCGTCGAATGCTGCAGAGTACGAGCCAAGTAATACTGAACCGCGAAAAGGCCATTAGAATTTAGTGCTACAAGAAAGCACATGCCGAATTTTAGCGTTATGAAATGTTGGGTGAGTGCTCAAGTTTTGGTAGTTGTGTGTCCACCACAAACAGAAAAGCGAGGTGGGCAAGCAGTCCGCATTATCAATTATCTCAAATAAAATCTTGTACCCAAACCCCCCATTCACACAGATGACTTTTTACACACCTTTCACTAGATTTAACTACGGTTACGTACACTCGAGGGCCTTTCCTGCAGTTCAAACCCTGTGGTTACGACCGTAATTTCGGATTTTTAATGTAAATACTATGCATTTTATAAAATTTGAAAAGTCTCACGTGAGATTGATGGGGGGGGTGGAGGGGGTCGGGACAAATCTCACGATATCTCACCAAGGGGGGAGGGGGGGGGGGGTCGAAAAATCGCAAAAATCACCTCACGTAATTTATGGACGACCCCTTATCATGAAAACTATATACATAAACCTTGCTATTAAGGTCTTCTAAAACAAAAAACACACCCACTCAGTCATTTCATACAGCCAATTTTTCAAACATCGATTCGTACAAAACAATGATTCATACATATATAATAGCGGGTGCAACTGACATGTACGAGTTCTTATATTCGAAAGAGAGAATACATCTATTGTTATGTGCTACCACCCGCTGAGCGCTTGGCCGTATCCATTACAACACCGAAAAGTATCCAATCTTATTCATAACCTTTCTGTACGTATACATATGATACTAAATGAGCACATAATTGTATATTGTTTCAAATAGAAAATAAAAAAGCCATTTTTATTGCCTCGTCTTACCATTTTTGTTAGCAAGCCACACGCATTTTTCCTTCTTGCTCCTTAAAAGTACGTGTCCTCTTTGTTTGCTGTCTACTATTTAATTTTGTATTGACCCAGGAATACTTGGGAATACAAATTTATGCACACATATGTATCTGCCGTACAAAGGGCAAAATGAACTTATATGCAAAACGCTCGATTTTAGAAAAACGCGATCAAAGTTTTCAAAATACATGAAACCGAAGCAAAATATGAATGTTTTATATTCAAAAATGCGTACAAAGCCATTTTGACCTATAACGGCAAATCTTGTCTTAGGCCTTTAAATTAAAATGATCTAAACCTACTTTTTTCGTTAGTTGAGTGTCTTCCTTTGCATTTTTTCCAATAACAAATCTAAATATAAAAGCAGAAAATTACTTAAAGATGCCGTAAGTCGTAAATATTAAAAACAATTTATCTATCTATCGTACTAATTTCACAGCACAATACGCTCCCAACAAGTAACGTACGCGTTTTTCCCTTTAAAAACACCACATGAACAATACAAGACAAAATACAACATAATGAAAAGATAGGTCATAGCTTTGAGAAAAATGTAGTAGTATTAGAAATTAATTGTAGTGATTAGACAAGAAACGTTAAATAATAGATATATGTAGATTTTAATTTTTCGGAAAAACGTATCATCGTATCCTTATGATACAAAGTTGGTTGGTTTTTATAATTGTAGGGGTAGTTTTAACCCCTTAAGGGTTGAAAATAATTTATTTTTGCCTGACAGTACCCCCACAATCGAATTTGAAGCATAAACTTGGAAAAAAATAACTTTTACCTTTCTTCTATTTTTAGCCGATTAGGGGGTGGTTTCCACCCTTTAGGATTACCCCCTGTCATAAAGTTTGCCTTGATTTAGTACAAATCAACCCCCTTCGCAAATAAATATTAAAAAAAAGTGTATTTCATTGCATTAGTTTACATTATTATTGAAATAATCGCGAAAAACCCCTAAAAAGGGGTGTTTTAAGCACTGTTATAGGTCTATCAGACTCCCTTCTAAAAAAGAAACGATTGCTGTCTGGCTCTAGTGTGTGCCAAAGTGTTGAACGCCACAGTAGATTTAAGTTACTTATTGAGCCACAGGCACTTACAAGAAGAGGACGTTTCGCGCGCGCTATAAGGTATGTATTCACATTTGAAATATTTTTGTAGGTCTGTCAGACCTACATATATCAGTAACGTATGTAATTTTATTAAGAATTTTGTACGTTGTTTTGAAGATGGATTCTGAACAGCCGGGATCTTCTCGGTCACTGCGACCACGTGTAATAAACTTATCAGACCCTACCGCGATATCACAATTAGAAGATTGGGTTTTGAATGAAGAAGATGGCGATTTTAGCTGCGATTCAGATATCGATGAAGATTTTGTTATGGAGGAAATGCTGTCACAAGATGATTCTGCATGTAGTCTGTCCGACACGGAACTGGAAACAGCTGGAAATGATATCGAAAACTTGGATCATGATGCTGGCTCATCTGCTACCGGTGAAAACCAGTCAAGATCGGGGTACTATTACGATAAAAATAAATTTAAGTGGAGTAAACAGGAACCAACTAGAAACGTGCGTACACAATCACATAATATCATTCGGCCTGATAGAGTAGTGCTACCTATAAGTAACAACACTCCGGTAAGCTTATTCAAACTATTATTTCACGACAAAATAATTTCTGTAGTTTTACAATGGACCAAATTGAAATTTAAAAACCAGTCGAGACCCGCGCTGAAAGAAATTTCTCAGGAAGAATTTGAAGCTTTCCTTGGCTACTTCAGCATTCAAATCAAATTCCGAGGATCTGACACTATTGTTTGCAACCGATGGTAGTGGTCGTGAGATATTTCGTGCTGTGATGTCAAGGGAGCGATTTGGAATTATATTGCGATGTTTACGATTTGATGATATTTCCACAAGAACCCAACGTACTCAAGAAGATCCACTATGCGCTATATCTGAGATCTTTTACCATTTCATTGAGAATTGTCAAAAAAATTATACTATGAGTCCTTACGCCTGCATTGAAGAAATGTTAATTGGTTTTCGTGAAAGATGCAAGTTCATAGTATATATGCCTTCTAAACCGGATAAGTACGGCATCAAACTCCAATGTCTTGTAGATGCAACCAATGGTTACTTATATAATGCTTATATTTACCATGGAAAGGACTCCGATGGCATTGGTTTAGATCACAATGAAAAGAAACTACTCAAACCGACACAGTCAGTCATCCGACTTGTGAAACCAATTAGAGACACAAACAGAAATATTACTGCTGATAATTGGTTTTCATCAATAGAATTGGCAAACGAACTTTTGAAAAGAGGTCTCACCTACTGTGGAACACTACGAAAAAATAAAGCCGAAATACCACCCCAATTCACTAACCTCAGATCAAGAGAAGTAGGTTCTAGTCTGTACGGGCTTACCAAAGATTTGACTTTGCTCCCACGGGTAACTAAAAGAAATAAAGCAGTATTATTACTATCTTCAATGCACCACAGTACTGGCGTTGATGAAACAAATGGTTTGCCGGAAATTAATTCTTTTTACAATGCAACTAAAGGAGGTGTCGATGCCCTTGATGAGAAGTGTTCAAAGATGACTTGCAAAAGAAGAACACGACGTTGGCCCTCTACAATTTTTTATCGTATTGTGGATATCGCTTCAACCAATTCATACGTTCTTTCAGGACATTCATACAAGCGATCAGAATTTATAAAAAATATAGCACTAGGACTAGTTCAGAACCATTTGGAGACCAGATTATCTAATCCTTACATCCCAGAACACATAAAGTCCGTTATTTCACAAATTTTGAACAAGCCTAGACTGATTCAACAAATTAATCCAGAAAGTGAAAAACTTGAAAAAAGGAAGTACTGCAGTCTATGCGACTATAAAAAAAGAGGAAGACACAGTACGTATGCACATTTTGCAAATTTCCTATTTGTTTGAGTTGCTCGAAGCCGAAATGCGTTAATTGCATTGCCCAAAAACTAAATGAAGTTTAACTATAGTCATTTTTTTTTTGTGATCTCATGAATTATAAAATTAGACTGAACTACAAAGACTAGTAATAGAAGATTATGTTTTTGTTTTTTTAAGAAGCATTTTTTTTTTTTATGTTTTGTTAATTTAAGAACTGAAAGAATGCATTTAATTGGTGTTGACACTGAAAGTTCCTATGAAACTTTAAAATTATTTAAAATGTTATAAAATTTATTGTCAAAATGTTGCTTTGTACTCAATTTAGAAGTTCAATAAATAATTCATTATAAATATTACATTATTTTCTAAAATTTTACTGGTTTTTTCTATGGGAGTCTCAAGGACCTATATCAGGACTAATGACAAAAAACAATATGTCAGTGCATAAGGGTTTAGGGTGACGCCCATGTTTTAGGACCGCGGGGCCCCGATTTTCGTGATCAGCGACCCCAAAAACCTTTAGGGTTCGATTTTCTTAACGGTGTTAATTTGGAACACCCAAACGCGCGTTTTGAATGGACTAATTATCCAGCGAGCGTGAAGCCAAGGCTTTCCATGTCTGCGCAGAGAAAATCAAAAAAATATAAATTCCCTCTTAATGAACTGGAGGGATGAGAGCCTATCGCCACAGATGAACGAATTACTGCGAGCAGCCTTGGAATTACGTAAAATGGGAATTTTGTTTGCGGTGTACACCCGGGATGGCCTTGTACACATTAAACGCACTAGAGATGACTGCCCGATTGTTGTGCGTGACCTACTGAACTAGAGTGTCCATCCATCAAAACATTGGAGGCGCGGAGTGTCAGCATTTCATCCTACTGCTTAATATTTCTAATTTTTTTTATTTTTCATTTTTAATATTTTCTATTTTTTCTCTCTCTCTCTCTTCTTTTATTTAATATTTGCAATTTCTTTTTCTTTTTATTTTTATTATTTTTTTATTTTGATCTTGTCTCTACGCTTTCCCGTCATTACGATAATATAATTGCTGCTGGTGACTTTAATGTTCATTTACAGAGGGCTAATGAACGTGCGAATACACTCAAGTACTTTTTGGGGTCATTGGATCTACGTATTCTAATTCAACTGCCCACATTTTTAAACTGCCATAATCCATCGCTCCTTGATGTACTCACTACTACCTCCACCAACTCAGTGTTAAAACATAACCAACTCGCTTCATTTAACTTTTTACCCTTCCTCCTCCCTGCCTGCCTTTTCTTTGTATCGTGACTTCAATAACATCAGTTTTACTCGCCTTTCTGAAGCTTCTTCGTCTACTATACCTTGGGCTGATATCTATAATACAACCTGCGTAGACACCAAAGTCGATCTGTTTAATTCTTTCACTCAGTCTCTATTTAATCAATGTGTCCCTTTAGTTGCAAGAAGACGTTGTAAGACTCCAACTTATCCTTAGTTTTCATACGAAATCCGCAACTTGATTGTTGAGCGTGAGTTCTTGTATAGACGTTATCGCAGAACGAGGATTCTGAGCTACCTTTGTGAATACAAAAATCTTCGTAACTTAATCAATAGCAAAGTCAAATCGGCCAAGTGTGAATTTTACTCCCGGAAACTTGATCCTGCTCTGTCCACTAAGCAACTTTGGTCTAATCTCCGTTCTCTAGGCATTCATTCCTCTGAGCTGAACTTATAATGTAGATGTAAACTCACTCAATGCATCCTTCATTCAATCCCCTCCCAATTCCTCATTGTCTCCTTTTTCTTGTTCCCCTTTCTCTAATGCGCTATGTTTTGATGGTTTTAATTTTCGTTGTGTTGACTCATTTGAAGTACTTCGAATACTGCTTTTCTTTTCGACTATGGCTATGATGAAACTCCTCGCTTTCTTAAGATTCTATCCCCTTTCAGATTCTCAAATTATCTCGCATATTCTTAATTATTGCCTGACAACCTCCCAAGCCCCTTTACTATGGAAAAAAGCCTTAGTAACTCCCGTACCTAAAAAGCCCTTCCGTGCTGATTTTCGCCCTATTAGTATTCTTCCCTTTCTAGCTAAAGTCTTTGTATTTACTCAAGTCATTCGATATCTTGATTCTTATAATTTCGTTTCTAATCTCCAATCTGGCTTTGCTAAATTCCACAGTTGCGAAACTGCTATACTGAAGGTAACGACTGATCTTCGTTCCGCTCTTGATCGAGTTGATATTGCAGTACTAGTTCTTCTTGATTTCTCCAAGGCGTTTGACTCTGTGGTTTACTCGCATCTCCTTCATAAATTTAGTCAACGGTATCACTTCTCTTCTTCTTCTGTTCGTCTTTTTTCTTCTCTTCTCTCTAATAGGTTTCAGTGTGTTCCGCACAGTAATGCGATATCCTCTTTTCTTAGAGTACCTGCAGGTGTGCCTCAATGTTTGGTTCTTGGTCCTTTGTTTTCCTCCCTTTATGTTAATGATCTTCCATCCGCTATCTGTCACTGCTCTTTTCATCTCTATGCTGATGACCTTCAGCTATATATCTCGAGTACATCTCATCAGATTGAGTACTGTGTCTCTAAACTCAATAGAACCCTATCTCAAATTAATGAGTGGAGTTCTAGTAATTTCCTTAAACTAAATCCAATTAAATCACAAGTACTTTTCCTTAGTCGTTGCTCGCTGTCCCTGGATGGTTTCCCGCCTATTTTACGTGATAATGTTCCTCTACCAATCGTTGAATGTGCCAAAAATCTGGGTATTGTTGTCAATTCCAAACTCTCCTGCTGTAATCATGTCTCATTGATGCTCGATATTTTATTCCACCTACTCACAACCATTTCGCGACTCTGACATCGGGGCGTCGAGAACAACTCGCTGGAGTGTTATGCCTCCTGAAACGAGTTGAATCTCATCAACCAACCGATGGCATGCGCTTGGTGGAGCGGGGAAGGACCTAGTAAGGCTATGACAGGGGAGTCAGGAATGTAAAGAGGGAAGAAGAAAGACGGAAAGTTAGGTGGGAAAGGCGAAGGGCCGTGGCGATCTGGTGATCTCATGGCTCTACTTCTCTTGCATAAGGTCTTTTATTCCAAAAGTCCTTGCTACCTTGCTAACTTCCTTGTTCCTCTGCAATCCTTGAGATCCATCAAATTCCAGATTCCTGCCCACACTCCCCTAATTGGTAGTCGTTCCTTCTTTGTGTATACTCTTAGAATCTGGAATAATCTTCCCAGTCACATTCAAAGGATGAGCACGGCCACAGTATTCAAAAAACATGCATCTATTTTTCTATCTTCTTCGTCTCACTAGCTTTCTTTATCTCTCTTTCTTCACTTTCCTACTTCATTCTTTTTACTTAATTCTGTATTTTATTCTTAATTTTCTTCTTCTTTTATTTCTGCTTTAATTTTATTTTAATTTTAGTTTTAATGTAATTGAAATTTAATTTAATTGTAATTTTTAAATCTAATTTTAAGTTTTTTTTATAAATCCTTTCTGTTGTTGTGTACTGTCCAAAAATAAATTATTATTATTATTAAAGCGCCATTGAAAAACTGAGAAGCGAATGACTTCTTTTGGAAATTCCAAAGCTTTCCGGAGATATTAGCAAAACTGTAACTGTTAAGTACTTGTCAGACTTGGCCAAAAAGAACAAATTTTGCGTTAACTACTGGAAATTCCGGGATGAACCGCAATTTCCTGAAACTGTATCACGCTTAGAAAACAATTCCCCGTCAAAAAGTGCTAATCCAAGATTTGAAAAATTCGCTCTGTTTGTAAAGGGTAACGAAATTTTTGCACGATTTTGAAAGCCTGTCGGATTTTGACAAGTGATGTTTTGTTCGAAGGCTATCGCTGTGCAGAACACAAAAAAAAGATCACTTTCCTCAGAACGGGTGTTATTCCATTGAGTTTATTAGATATTAGCAAAACTTGTCAAATTAAGGTCTTTCTGACAATTTGCCAAAGTCCCGAAGGCCCGACTGAATATTATGAATTTTTTTCCAGAGCATTTCTTCGTTAATATTCTTTTTCGGCACCTCAATGAAGTCGATATAGTTTTTAGTTTGGGCGGTATCGTGCAGGTACAAAAATCATAAACGTAGTTTAACAAAAAAAAAAAAAAAAAAAACGGTTCGACCGAATTTTATGAAAATCTTTTCAGATCATATTTTGGTTAATACTCTTCGAACGGCACGTCAACTAAGTCGATATCTTTTATAGTTCGCGCTATATCGTGCAGGTACAAAAATCACTTATGTCATTTAAACCAAAAAACCGCTAGACCGAATATTTTAAAAATCTTTTCAGATTATATTGTCGCTAATACGCTTCGAACGGCACCTCAAGTAAGTCAATATCTTTCGTGGTTCGGGCGATATCGTGCAGGAAAAAATGACCACATACGCACACACACATACTTCCTCCCAATTTTTTGCTTAAAATGCTCCTGGGGCAAAGCCTTCTATATTTACAAGCCATGCACAACAAAATCTCACACTCACATTCAAAGGTTCATGGGACTTCAATTTCAAAGATTCATGGGACTTCGAAGTGTGGTTATGTGTTTTTTTTTTTTTTTTGGGAATAAATTCGGAAAATCACTGCTGTCTTCACCTTTTTAACGGATTGTTGACTTATTACGTTGATACATTGTAACCATTTTTATCTCCAAAATAGAATTAATTAAAACAAAATTTTGTTGAAAGAATTTTATTAGGCACTTAAATGAAATCTCGAATACATCTTTCAAAATAAACACAAATAACTTTTTGTTCTTTCTTATTTTGTTCCAACAACAAACAAAATAAATACAGCAATATTTTTATATTTTTACAATAAAAATTTCGTAAAAAATATCTTATTTAATCAAACGCACTAAAAATAACTTAAATAGGACAATCTTAAAAAAACATATTATGGATGAGTTTCGCTTTCATTTTGGCAATGTTGACTTAAAATCCATTTTACTTCCGTGTCTGTGTCTGTCTGTCATATATTCTGCACCTGTTCCAAATATTTTTATATTCAGAAATAGTTTTTAATATAACAGAAAAACAAAATACCTTGCATAGCAACAGACAATGGCCTGGTGCTTGGATTTTGCAGGACTTCACGAGATAATTCGGCGTCTAGCCTTAAAGTGCATATTGTATTGCCTTAATTCTTTCCTCGCTCTGAATTGCGGTCTTGCCTAGTTTTGTTACGTATTTATGGAAACTTTCCTCGTAAAGATCTTTAATTTAATTATCCAAATCCACTTGAAACACAGTAAAATACATACATACATATATCGGTATATTTTCAAATGAAATTGAAGAATGTGCACGCACTTTATCATTATAACACTGTAGAGATAAATAATTTAGTAATTCCTTTTTGAAGTAAAGTCCCTTTTAATATATTCTTATTAACTAAGCTAGTTACAACATATCTCAGAAGACGTTTAGATATAAGCTGAGAACAAAACGGTCCTCCATGACTAACATTAATCTCGCAAACGAATCAAACATATTATTTAAATTGCTAACTTTAGACACTTATTTTGAGCACTTTTTGCACGTCTTTTATTTTGATCAAATAACTATCATTTTTAATAAAACCTCACTCGCAACAGCACTTTCCGCGGCACGAAACCATTTTCCCCTTGTTTTTAATGGGATTTTGACATTTCAAGAATTGAAGTTGGGACTTCATACAACTACATACACACACCTACAGCATGGCTTGTAAATGTAGAAGGCTTTGTGCTGGGACTTTGAAAGATGAAAATACGTCGAAAATTTTGATTTCGACTTTCGGACCGATTACAATAACTTCCTATACTGGGAAGTTATAAAAAAATAGAAAATGCTAGTATTTTTTTATTGATATTTTTTTTTTTTAACTTATGTTCATTATTGTTATAAGAATTTGGAGTTTTTAATTAGGTATTCATAAATATATACTAAAGTTAATTTTAGAATCAACGTCCACTGTAGAACGACCTGAAGACCTAGTAGGACCATCCTCTCAAGATGACAATACATCCCACGACGTTAATAATATTACTTTTGAAATATCAGGTAATGCGTTGCGAAGCACCGAAGATAATTTTGCAGGACCATCTCAAGATGACAATATATCTCACGATATTGATAATATTGACTTAGAAACAACACTGCAAAGCAACGAAGAAAATCTGCAAATAATGGAAAAAGTATGTTTCCTTTGCGATAAAAAAGTTAATAAAATTAATAGCTGGAACACAATGCTCACCATAAGCCGTGGGCTATAAAAGCTTTTCGTTGACAAATAATAGATACCATGTATCTACCTAGGAAAGAACGAAATGAAACTATCGGCGAAGTGACCATAACTACGACCATAAAAATTAAAACCAATTTCTATTTTTTGGTTGATAGCAGGAACACAATGCTCGCCATAAGCCGTGGGCTATGAAAGCTCTATCGCTCTCAAATTTTGCCATCGCTGTCAATCGTAAAACTAAAATTATAATAGAGCGAAGCGATACCGTAGGCGTTGAAAACAAATTTTTTCCTGTCAAATGAGTTTCAAATTTAAATTGAAACTAATTTAAACTAATATGAAAAAAAATTAAGTATTTTTTTTATTTTTAAAATAAAGCACCCTCAGACACAACAAAATTTGTCAAAAAGGCACTTTTTTGTCAAAATAATAACGTTTTATTTGTTGACAGCGGTGTTTTTTTGTATATATGATTTGGTAGAACTGTAAGCGTCAACCAAAAAATAGAAATAGGTTCTAATTTTTTGGTCGTAGTTATGGTCACATCGCCGATAGTTTCATTTTGTTCGTTCCTAGGTAGATACATGGTGTCTATTATTTGTCAACGATAAGCTTTTATAGCCCACGGCTTATGGTGAGCATTGTGTTCCAGGTATAACGCTTACAGTTCTACCAAATCATACATACAAAAAAACACCGCTGTCAACAAATAAAACGTTATTATTTTGACAAAAAAGTGCCTTTTTGACAAATTTTGTTGTGTCTGAGGGTGCTTTATTTTAAAAATAAAAAAAATACACGTGTTGCATTCTTTTTTTTTTCATATTAGTTTAAATTAGTTTCAATTTAAATTTGAAACTCATTTGACAGGAAATTTTTTTTTTTCAACAATCGCTTTGCTCTATTATAATTTTAGTTTTACGATTGACAGCGATGGCGTAATTTGAGAGCGATAGAGCTTTCATAGCCCACGGCTTATGGCGAGCATTGTGGTCCTGCTATAAAGGACGTTATAGACTCTTGCATAGTGATTGCAAAAATACAATATGAGAAATAATTGTTACAATAACTGAAGACAATAAACTGATACAAAAACTGAGAAATTCAGAAGAATTGAAAATTTTCAATCATAATGCTTGCCGTCTCTCTGTTATAAAACAATTTAGAGAGAGAACAAATAGACCAGCAACCTCAGCATATTGCGTAATCAAAAATAATCATAATCAACCCTTTGAAGAAATCAGTGACTTCATTGCGGAAAATGTTTTACATTTCATTACATCTGTAAATTTTACGTAGCAACTATTCAGAAGATGACTGACGATAACGGTGATAAATATGATAATATTTTTAATACACAAGGATTTGAAAAAAAGTTATAGTCTAATCTCCCATGACAAAAAAGGTACCTCATCGAACACCTCAAAAGTATAGGGTTTTGAAATAGCAGTAATCAATCTTGCTGCATTGTTGCTGCGCATTCAGAACTTAGTCTGACATATTTAGTAAAAAAAAATATCAGCCAGACAAGTTGTAATAGATAGCAGAGATCTTAAACTTTATTTAAAACTAAAAATTAAAGAGGTGTTATGAAGTGCATTTTTATTAAGAAAAACAGTCTTTAAGATAAGGTCTGTCAGAAGTTAATTAACAAAAATTGTCAGCCAGACAACTTTTTTCAAAAATGGTTCATTATTTACTACAAATTGTATAAATTTCAAGCAGGTATTTTGGAATAAACAATCATTATTTTTTAGCTAAATTCAAAAATTCATAAAAAATAACAATTAACATATTTTTCAGCCGCTCTCACTTTATACTTTTGAGGTGTTCGATGAGGTAACTTTTTTGTCATGGGAGCTTAGACTATTAGTAGATCATTTTAGTGAAGAAATAGATATAATAAAAATGGGAAGAAAAAAATACATTGTTCCGCAAAATTTTAAAATGAATGACTATATTTGTAACATTTTAGAAGAAAAGGAAATTTTACTAAAAGCTGCATTAATTTTACGTGAAAAAGCAAGCAATTCCACCCTCTAAGCTTAGAGCATATCCAAAACAATATAGCTTCAAGTAGGTTAGGGATAATGGGAAACAATGTGTTAACTAGCGACGAGATAAGCAAATATGATATAGATTTATTAAAACTTCAAAATATCAAATTAGGAACCTTTATGTATGAGAAAAATAAAATTATTTTTGCTATTAAGATACCAAGAGAAACATTTAAAACCAGACTATATTTAATTACCCCTATTCCAAATCAAGATTTAGAGGAACTATTGATAGAAGATCAAAAAATAATAAAAATAAATGATACTTCATATAAATACAACCAAGATTCAGATTATAAAAATCTAAAAGAATTCAGCTCTTGTATCCAAACAAATAAATGTATTAAAACAAAAAGTATGAAAGCTCAATTGGTTGAAATAGAAATGGGCTTGTTATTATTAAAAAATTTTGTAGGTTTTAACTTTAATAGTAGTTGCGATGAGAGAAATTTAATATTAGATGGAAATTATTTAATAACATTTAATGATTGCGAAATTTACCTTAATAATAAAACATTTAAAAATAGAAAAGAAAAATTTGAACAAAGATTTGTAATGCCAAGTGATGTTAAATTATCTATGACTAACAGTAAACTCTCATTTGACGATTTAGTGATAAGACAAGTTGAAAACATTGAGCACATAAAGGAATTAAAATTTCAAAGGAAAAGCCACCTGTAGTTTAATCTAGGGATAGGATTTGTAATATTAATCATTTTTATAGCACTAACTATTTTTTTATATATGAAGATTATGAAGATAAAAAGGACATATACAATTCAGGGGAATTTTCCTCTAAAGGAGGGAGAAGTTACGTCCAGGCCACCGGAAGGGGTCACATTACATGGGAACAATGATTTTCCCATCAACTGGCACAAATAAAATACCCGGCGACGTTCCAGAAAATAAAAGCGGCATCGTCGTAGACACAACATCCTCCAGATTGGATTCGCTTAAGAAAAATCGAAGTCAGCAAATTTAAGTGCAACAAAGGCACCAACTAAATGATAAGTTTAGTCAGTTTCGGAACAACCGTCGAAATCTATACTCGCTTTTTAATCGTTCGTAATTAATTTTGTAAAAGTCCTAAAATTCTTAATTGTTTATTTCAATAAATAGATTTATAAATTTCAAAAGAAATTTTAGTGTTTTTATTTTTTATTTAACAAAACAATTTTTTTTTCTTCCCCAAAAATAATTAATCACATTTCTCGCACACTGGTTGCGTTTTTCTCCGTTTAAGTGCCGGTATTGACTGTGACCTGTTGCCTGTGACATAATCGTAATGAATACTTTATATCTGTTACATAGTTCTTCGCTGGCTTGAAGATTGCGGCGGCGTCCAATAGCCACCGTTGAATCGAAAGGGTGCATATTTAACAAGAGATGAATTTGGCGAATTCCATTATATTATGGCAGACCTAAATAATAAGCCCAACGAAACCTTTGAATATATCCTACTCGTCAGGTCTTGCGTTGATGGTTACGTAAGTGATATGTTGAATCACTTTGATCCCATTTGTGACCACACACCAAATTAATTAGTATCGGGATTGCTCTGACGAATTCGTACGTGTACGAGACAAATTCGTACGAAAACGCATGCAATGTGCGGCCAGCCTTAAGGTCGAGTACTGTAAAATATTTCATTCTTGTTAATTTTGTGCAAAGTTGTTCAAATGTAGGAATAGGATATGTTTCATCTTTTAGGGCTTCATTTAGATATGTAAGATCCAAGCATAATCGCAATTTTTTAATTTTCTTTTCCACTACTACTAGATTTGATAGCCACTCAACTGGTTCACTTACTTCTTCAATAATTCCCTTTTCACATAATAATTCAATTTCCTTCTTTAGTGGTTCTCTAAGAGATAGTGGGACCTTCCGAACTGGTCTTACCACTGGTTTTGCATCTTCTTTTAGTATAAGTTCATATTCTTCTTTAAATTTTCCTATTCCCTCAAATACTTCACTATATTCCTGTAGTAATCCTTTTTTACCCTCTATCTTTGTCACGGCATCAATTCTTTGAACTAACTTTAAATCCTGGCAAGCTTTCAAACCTAAAATTTTTACTGATTCTGTAATCGCTATTATAAACTCTAATTCTTTCTCATTATTTTTATCTATTTTACAGTTTAATCTAGAAATGCCTAACGTTTTAATTTTAGTCCCCCCATATGCAGTCAAACGTCTTCTACACTTTACAATATTCACGTTTTCAATTTTTTTAAATGTAGGTATTTAATGGAACGACATTGACATAGGCGCCCGTATCTAATTTGAATTTTATCGTTTTATTGTTAATTTTTAGTTTTTTATACCAAGATTCATTATTTTCCAAATTACATACGGTGTCAATAAACAATGTATCTAGATTTTCCTGAATTTCACGTACCTCTTTTACTCTACATGCTTTGGCGTAATGATTTAATTATCCGCATTTTGCGCATTTTTCCCGTAAGCCCGGTATGCTAGGCTCAAGTAATTACTTGACCTATCTTAAACCTATGTAAAAAAAATTGTCAAGAAATGGCTCAGAAATATTTTCTGCTGCGATTTCTTCACCCGGTATGCTAGGTTCAAGAAATCACACCAGAAAAATTGTGTTTTTTTAATGACGCGCAGATGTCGCTATTGATAAAATTTTAGTTTTTCTTCCAGAAATAAGTGTCGAGGCACTTATTTCTTTAAGTAATTTTGACGTTTCATGGGGGTTTTTTTTAATTGAAAGTAGAAGTTGAAGGAAGCCTTTCGTTTTAAGTAATCGTTGAACCCTTAACAAAATAACTGTACTGTCAGCAATGACAATTAGACAAATGCCAAAATTTCTTACCGACTGTCACTTTTTCTTAAGGGAATAAATGCAGAAGTTTTCTTGAGCAAATTCCTTGAGCCTAGCATACCGGGCTGTAGGCTGGGCACTTTCCTTTACCATGGGTGCTTGCACAGTAAGAACATTTTCCGTTACTTTCTCCTAAAGTAATTATGTTGATTAAAACTATTTCTATTCTGATTATTATTTTCCAAACTAAACTTGGAACTATTACCTAGTTTCGAGTACTGTTGATTTTGATGTCGCAGCGTACTTGGTTGTTCTCCTCTACTTACTGCATGGGCTTCATACATTCTATTCTTTGCTTTGTGTTGTATTACATCTGATTGTTTTTTTGATTGTTCTGCAATTTTCGCCATATTTATCGCTTTCTCAGCGTCAAGATTATCCGTTTCCAATAATTTTTCCTGCAGCGCTTTGTCGTTTGTTCCCAATACAATTCTGTCTCTTAACATTCTTTGTTCTAGATTTCCAAAATCGCATGGCCTGATTAATTTTTTTACTTCCAGGAGAAAAATATCAAACGGTTCTCCTTCCGCTTGACTCCTACTATGGAAGAGAAAACTTGCATACACTTCGTTCTTTTTGGGTTTGCACCATGCTTCAAATGCTTTTACAACTTCCGAATACTTTGTTTTGTCCGCTTCATTTGCGAAATTAAATGTATTGAATATTTCAATAGCCTGTGATTCAATTACGTTTAAAAATGTCGCTGCCTGAACTGTGTCCGATTTTTTCTCAAGTTCTGCTGCAATGTAGAAAAAGTCCTAACTCTGTTTGAAGGCTCTCCAATTTTCCGCTAAGTTGCCCTCGAGATTAAGCGGTTCTACTTTCTTTAATGTATCCATTTGGGTGCCACACACGTGTATATACTTTCGTGGTCGACCTCGTGGCCTTTTTACATCCGTTTCAATCGCCTGCTTTTTCGAAACACCCATATAAAATTTCGATTTCAGCTGCTTTCTTTCCATTTAAACATTCATTTCTTCAATTTATTTCCACAAGTTTTCAATTATATTTAATATTTTGACTATTGCTCGACCCATGTATTATTATTTAATATTTCACCATGTGTTGCACAATTTCCACTTGTAATGAATTTATTCTTTTTATTTTCAAATTTCTTCACGATCGATAACTTTTATTTTCAATTTATGCAATTTTTTTAAGGTGTAATATTATTTTTTCTCATTACATTTTAATTTCGTGATTTTTATCCTCGTCGCCATGTATTATTGTTCAATGAAACTCCGATTACTTTTTGACTAGGTCTTTATTTCATCACCGGTCCATAGCAACTGGCTATTTTAACTATCGTCCCTGGGTCCATCACAGAGAGCTGTTGAACTTTGGACCCTTTTCATTATCTCCTACAATCAAAAGAATTTTTTTCAGCATTTTTTTTAAATTTAGCAATGAAATATATATCGCACAATAATAGTAAAATTATGTGTATTATGTTGAGTAAACTGGCTTGGTTGAGCAGAGGTTTTATATGCTCAACACGTGTAAAGATAAATTAACTGTATTCTTTCGGCATATGCGCCCATCCCTTCCCAAATTATTTTGTTGAACTTTTTTTTGCGTTTGTTGTCGGTTTAACTAAAAAGAGGGGAAATAATAGAACAATTTGGCAACGAGGTGCACAGAACTGTTCAAATTTTTTGAATCAATCTATACCTGAAGATGTTATTAACTGTATTTTTTGTTTGTCATTTTTATCGTCAAGATTTCGTTTAACAGATTTAACGTAACCTAGCGTGTCATTTACTAACCCTTTACTAACATCGATATTTTTGGTTATCATTACTTTTGAATTGATTTTGATTGTTACAACTTTCGGGAGACCTCCAGTTAATAATGATATAGCTTTTTCTACTTTTTTCTTCAATATTTAGGACAATCTAATGCAACAACTAAATTAATTTCTTCACTTTTAATGCGCGATATCATTTCATCATTCAATATTCCACACATATGATTATTCGGAAGTAGACAAAGTGTATCGAGAGGAGAAGCATTAATGTGATCGCATAACTCATATTGTTGTCTTGGCAATTTTTTGATTTAAAATTTATTAGTCGTCGGTTGAGTTCATTCAAATTATGGTCAAAAATCCTATTAGTAAGCGAGCAAGCATTTGTGCATAAGACAAATAATTTTTTTGACTCATGTTTATTGTAAGTTCATCATATTCGAATAAACTCCTCAAATTGTAGTTACCAATCGACTTTACATAAAAATGTATTTCGGGTTTTGTAAGATTCTTATATGCAGGATTGTCTTTGACTGGACATAATTGCAATAAATCAGTAGTGTGTTTTTTTTTATCAAAACAAAGATACGTAATGTCTTTTCTCTAACATTCAAGAATTCCTTTCACAGTAGGCCTTAAACTCAATCTTCAATTTGTCAGAAGAAATTACGTAAGTGTAGCCCCGAAAAACTAAGAATAGTTTTCTCTACTCTCGAGAAACTTTTGTCCAGACAAGCTTTAGCTTAAATTCCATGCCCCAAAGTCGAATTTATCTAAAAAGTTTCCTAGCACACCTCCTCGTAAACAAAAACCGCTCCCTGCAGTGAAAAAATTACTTCACTCCGAAAGGATATAATCAATTGTGGAAAAATTTATCGAAAATGGATCTGGGTGGGGCCGAATTTAAAATTATTTTTCATTTTGATCGATTGAATTATTTCAACGAGAAAAGGGTTCAGTTTTTAGTAAGTATGAAGGCAATATCAGTCGTTGATTGCTCGGAAGGAACTGCGTAGTAAGTAGGCTGGTTTGAAAACTTTTATTACATCAGGCACACATGCCAAAAAGGGGTTAAGAACTCGTCTTATATTGGATTGTTGAAAATACTTTGCAACTTGTAACATTTGTTCCGGGTTGATTGAAACCGAGGACATTAATCAGGCTATAAAGGATTTTACGAGCTCTTTGCGTTATTCGTAATTGAAATTAAATCCAGGGTTGAAAAGCTTTCGCATTTGGAACAAACTTGTTCTTTAAATGGCAACATTTGTATGTATGTATGTATATTAAGGCTTCGAGAACGAATCGAAATTCTGTATGTACATATATTAACAATTTTTAACCTGTCCATGACGTTCTAAATTAAATTTGAAGAGAGAAAATTCAAATTTGAAGAGAGAAAATTCTGTCCAATTTAACTTTTTCTCACGACTTCAGCAACAAGCGCCGGGCAGAGGGTCTTACCTTACACACTGTGCCAGCATATTATTATGGAGGAAGTTGATAGGAGCTTTCCGGTGCGGTAAGGGAAATTCGAAAGGGGGGGGGGGGTTTCTAGTCCCAGACGTCTGCTATGAGTGTTTTTTTTTTTCATTTATGCACGTACGAAGAAAAAAACTAAGTTTTCTGCCCATGCACAAAAAAGACATTTTTCAAAGAATGCGTGTGGAAAATGCTTAGGGTAAAAACATAGTGGAGCGGCGAGGCTAGAGTGTAGCGGGGAGCGTAGCTGTGAGGTAAAGAAATCTATGTAGAATTCACAATCGGAGGGGGTAGCGGGTCGCCGCGGGAACCAGCACCACTCCACGCTCCACTATGTTTTGGCGCGTTTGCTACGTGTATTATTTTCAACCCTAAGGGTGAAAACATAGTGGAGCGGCGAGGCTAGAGTGTAGCGGGGAGCGAAGCTGTGAGGTTTTAGACCCCCGATGGGGTCGGCACGCACATAGTGGAGCGGCGAGCGTAGCGTGGCAAGCCAAGAGGTTTGAGTAATCTTTAGTCAGCAAAATGTCGTCGGACAGTGATGACGATATGTTATACGAGAGAAGTGCGCTTAAAATCGTTACAGTTGTAGGCGGTTTTAGATCATGTGCAGTGCACCCCTTGAATTCAAATCGCAAGAAATTGGGGGAGTTCCACCACCTTTTTCCACAGTTAAAACAATATCCGGACCGCTTTTTCCAATACGCAAGAATGGAGTACAGCACGTTTGAGTATATATTAAACCTGATCTCTCCTCTTATGGAGGTGCAATATACGAATTTCGTAAAGCAGCCGATTGAATATGATGAGAAGCTACTTATTACGCTGAGGTATGTTTTATAATAAGGGGTGGTCAAGGGGGGGTCATATTTTTCCAAATCTGACCCCTCTTTTTTAATACGCTTTTATTAGCTTCACTTGTAACTATGTAATAAAATCTTGTAAGTTAAATTTGACCCACTTCCCGGTTTCCGATTGAGCTGAAATTTTGCACACACGTTTAGTTTGGATGACAATGCAATCTGACTATTTTGTAAAAAAATCAAGATGACGACGGGTCCAGGATGGCGGCTGAATTTTGCAATTGTGTTCGCCGACCCCCCGACATGGGTATCAAATGGATGGGTATGACGAGTATAGAACAGTAATCTGTGTGACGCCATTATAAATCTAACATGGTGGTGACAAGAAAATGGTAAACCACCTGGTTCCACTATTAGAGCAGGCAGCAAAGGAACTTTCGACCGCGTCATCGCGTCACAGGATAAATTTTCTATATTAGGATAGTATTTTTATAATTGTGTTAGGAAACGTCAAGTTGCAAAGGTATATCGTGGTACCATAAGGGATATATTATTATAAACAGTTATTTTATAACAAAACGAAAATTACAATTTTAACAATTTTGTAATATTTTTGGACGGATTTAGAACTAGAAATGTAATATAACTTTTTTTTTCGTAAAGTTGATAATTTAAATACACATTAATCTTTAAAAATTAAAAATTTTCCAATTATTAATTTTTTATATCATCTAAACTCCCAAAAAATCTTATTAGCAATTTTAATATTTTAATTGTTTTTTATATGTGCGCCAGCCTAATCGTTCGTTTACGAAAAAAAGTTTGTTAAAAACAATATAAGACCCATTTCATTTTATTATCACAATCGCAGGTAGAAAAATATTCTTTTCCTTTCCAAAGATTATATTTCAGTTCATTACTATACTACCACACCAAACTTGAAGAGAGAGTCATGATTAGGGAATCCAATCCCGCATCAAAATCGCAATCCCGCAAGTCTGCGGGATCGAGGCCATCAATCCCGCGGTTCCGCGGGATTTGCGGGACTGCAAAAAAAATCATAGTTTTTGTTCTAAGTTGTTATGTTTACGAAGTTATAAACTGTTATATGAAATAAAAGACAATTTGATTAAAAAATTATTGTTTTTTATTCATATAATAAGTTAAACCCAATGTTGTTTTTTTAATTAGGTGATTTTTTTTGATAGTATTTCCGAAGAAATGATAAAGTATTTAACGTTTCATCTTTTAAATTCGATCTTATTTTGTTACACATAATATCCAGCGACGGAAAACGCACGCTCGGCTTCAACACTTGTTGGCGGAATCGACTTCACATAGTTATATGCAACTTCTAAATACTTTCCTCTATTGCCTCCGCATTCAAAAAGTGTCATCTCACGTTTCAATATCCGGTCAAGTGAATTTGCTCGAGCGGGTATAGGTACAGATGAAGACTCAGCTACCCATTCAGTACGGAGACTTCATTCTAATTCATCTTCCAATGTAGGTGAGGGTTCACAACTTGTTGACAGATGTGACAAAGGCACATTGTCGTCTTCATCATCGTCATCATCAACTCCCTGGGTTTCGGTTTGAGGTTTTGGCTGCGCGTCTAATAGCAACCTCTCAATTAAAGACTTAATTTCTGCTCTCAGTGTTACTTTTTGTGGGGAAAAAAATGTATCTTCCTCATTTGTAGATACTGAATCTTGTTCTAAATATTTAGTTGGATTTTCTAAGTAAAGCAACACGGCAGTCATTGATGTCCGGCGTTCTTTTATCCGGCGAGTTAAAGACGTTACGAGGTCATTACTTAGACTGGTATTTTGTTTTTCCAATTTGTTTAACATGAAACGCAACGTGGTTTCTGCAGTAACCAACGTTGCATCCGCGCGGCATAAAACATTTACAGCAAGCTTTACTGGCTCTAAAGCAAGTTCAATATCAGCCAAAGTTATACATTCTTCATCAGTGAAAGAAAATAAAGACGATGTCAGTTTAAGATCAATAAGAGCTTTAGATAGGCAGTGTTTGACCTGGTTGAACCTCGTTATCATTGCTGCGAGAATGCTCCAGCGCGTTCGGCAATCTAGAATCAGCTGTAACTCCCTGCCAAATTCTGCTTTAATATAATTTTGCAAAAGATCATTCTTCATTGGAGATTTTGAACTAAAAAGTTTGACGATCTTTCGCACTTTTTGAATCAGTTCCCTAAAACAAAACAAAATAATTCATATTATAAACATTTGTCAAAAACGGAGTACTTCCTTAAAATTTTTATTGTTATGTTTAGGCATATTAATTTATTTATCTACCTGCATTGTGGTACCAAATCTATTTCTTGAATGTCTTCTTCTACATAAAAGCCATCGTCTTCACTATCACTATCTGGTCTATTTACTTCAGCAATCTCTGGTATATAACTTTCTTTTACTTCTGATTCTTGGTATGGTTTTTTGTATAGTACGTCAAGAGCAGCTAGTTGCAGCCCATGAGCAAAGCACAGCTGGTGATGCGCCGATAATAATCTACCGACTTTCTTCATGACTGCAGCACCATCTGTTGTTACTGCGATAATATCTCGATTCAGGTCGATTTTAAACTTCTGCAGTTTTTTTTTGAGCGCAGTAACACACGCTTCTGCAGGAAAACTGCCAGTAGATTGTTAAATAAAGCGTTTATACATACAAAATTAATAATTACACCATACATTGGCAGGCTACGGCCTACCCTCCCTAGGATAAGATCTGCATATAATAGCAAATTAAATACATACCTTTAATTCTTACTAGCCCCAAATTCCAAAGGCTCACTGCTCCATTGGCAAATAAGTGAAGATTCAAATTTAAATAGCGACGATTTCTTAGGGATGACCATTCATCAAAAGTTAGTGTGAATCGTTTTTGTGATTTCTTTAGTGCTTGCAATTCATCGATATTGTTCTTTTGAATCAATGCCCCGTGGGCCATTACCATAGTTTGTATCATACTGGCAGAAGAAGGCAGTCTGTGGCCTTCGGATTCAAATAATTCTCGTATATCAATTGACGTGCGTAACTACCATTCCACACTCGATTGGGAAATAATGGGTTAATTTCTTTTTTTTCGGTGGGACTGACACTGAAGATACACTTTCGTCTAAGCGTGTATCAGTAGAACTAAACGAACTACTTCGACTCGGGCTGCTTGTTCCCATTCCTGGATTTTCAACGCTGCTGCTGGTGCTCTGCATATGAACTACATTCAAATTAATGTTATGCTTTGTTCGCAAGTGGGTGCGAAGACCTTTTGTAGAGCGAGCAGAGATTTTTATTACAGCAGGGCATAATTTACATTTCGCCGAAAGGCCATTTTCCGACCTTAAAAAATCTTTCCATACTACACTCGAGCTCTTAAACTCTTTAAAAACCACACTGGGACTCATTTTTACTAAAAGCAGCAATTTGCAATTCAATAATACGCACTAGATACTAAGAAAACTTCTCTCTCTAAAGAATCGAAACGAATCGTGGCCGATTTTGAACTACGCAGTAATTAATTCCGTTGGAATAGCATAAATTTCGAAATTACTCTCCGTTACAGCGGAGTTTATGTTACCGACGTAAGAAAATTCCAGCGGAATCAATTACAGAGTAATTCAGAGAAGGCAAACGAAGGTTCGTTGGTGTTCGCTTGCATCCCGTAGAATAGCAGATACATCCAACGAACGTGCGGTAGCCAACGCCGACTGTTGTTGGTTGGCCTTCGTTGGGCTGGTGTGTACGCGGTTTTTGATAATTCAAACCGATTTGGTGATATTGCTGTATTGCTTAGGCCCATTTTACACGATGAAACACGAAACAGAAAGTTTCGCTCAGTTTGATGGGGAGAGGTGAGAGAGGGCTTGAGAAAACACTTGTTCCCTCAAGCCCTTTCTCACCTTTCCCCTTTAAACTGAGCGAAACACTTAGTTTCGTTTTTCATCGTGTAAAATGAGCCATAGTATGCAGGGGTGGCAGCACATAAGTCTTTTCAAGTCATCTGTTTCTGAATTTTTCCATTTAAAACTCGTAACAAATGAGTTGAGACGACTTCCACCCAAACTGTTTTCAACTAACGAATTTAAATATTTTGTGGAGTGTAAATCTATCTTTATTAAAATCGGCAATATTGTTAGCATTTTTGTATTAAGTCCCAGTTCTAAATATGAGATTCTACTCCAATCCCGCGGATCCCGCATGTCTAGTCCCGCATTTCGGATCCCGCAAAAATAGTGCGGGATCCCTCATTTGCGGGATTGGATTCCCTAGTCATGATGAGTTTCGCTCTCAAAGAAAACAAAAAGCTCGGATGGGTTACGACTTGTGACCCATTTTGGACGTCGTAACCCATTGCTCCTGTTGTTCCCTCTGTATGTTAAGTACTCTGTGCTATTAGGCAGTTTAAATGAAATACGAAATTGCGATACAGGGTGTTTGGCAGATGAACCGCCAAAATTTTATGGTGGATTGGGGAGGCCATTTGCATGTTTTCACCGATAGCAGCTATGTCCTAAGGGCCACGGTAGCTGAGATGATTTTTTCTTCGTTTTTTACAAAATTACTCAAAATTTCTCCTTCAAATCGTCATAACTTTTTTATTTGAAGCTCTAAGGCTGAAGCCACACCGAACCAGGCAAACAAAACAAAAGCAAATTTCCATACATTTTGGAAAACTGTTTTGCTTGTTTTGCTTTGAGTTGTGTGAATTAGTATGGAAATTTGCTTTTGTTTTGTTCTGCCTGGTTCGGTGTGGCTTCAGCCTAACTAGACCAAATTACTTTTGTTGTATTCTTCAATGTATTCTCACTCCAAATCGGATAGGAAAAAGAGTTATGTCGTTTCAAATTCGCAAAAATGTTTAAATGTTATGAAAAGTGTCAAATTCTAAATTCATTTTTAAAAAACATACAAGCTATTTTGAATTTAACTTTTCGTTAAAAACTTGCGCAGTTTATCTCCTTTCCAACGGTGTGCTACATGATACAGAAATTATTAATAATGTGGTCAAAATACGACATACCAGTTTGGTAGAGCCAAGATTAAGAAAAGAATTTTTTATGTTATTATGTTTTTATTTTTTTATTTTTTTACAAAATTTGCCCAAATTGACCGCTTGAACACCTGATGCATGCACGACACCTTCTTCTTAGTTCCGTTGTTGTAGTCTCAAGCCGTATTTCTTCTTTGATTTTTTCAAATGCGCCGTTAATTTTTTCTATTAAAATTTCTCCTGACAGCACCTCTTTCTCGTAAACTAGTTCTTTTGCACGTCCCCAGATGTATAAATCCAGGGGCGTCAAGTCTGAGGATCGTACGGGCCAAGGAATAGGACCGTCTCTACCAATCCACAAGTTGGGAAACGTGTTGTCTAAATGATCTCGTACCGTTCGTTGATAATGCGCCGGACAGCCGTCATTTTGAAAAATAATAGGGACATCTTCTTCTAAGATTGGCAGTAGCAGTTCCGGCAAATCGTTTTGGAGGAATTCTAAATAATTTTTTCCATTCAAGCGTTCCGGCAAAAAATGTGGGCAGATAACATTGCGCCCAATAACACCTGTCCAAACAATCACACTAAATTTGTGTTGAAAAGAACTTGGTCTTTTTTTGTGAGGATTTTCGCCTTTTTCTGCCCCAGTAGTGCAAATTATGAATATTAACTATACCTTCATGGCTAAAATTTGACTCATCAGTGCACAAAATTCTTTTCGACTTTATCGCCATCTTCAACATCTGTATGAAGTATAAATCTGCAAAACTTCAGCCGTCTACCACTATCATTGTCTTGAAGAACTGGAACAATAAATTAAATAAGTCAGTTTGTGGCAATTAACAGTGAAAAGTAGTAAAAGGTTTTTAAAAGTGGCATTTGAAATAAATAACTTCTGATTAATTACCTTAAACAGGAGTGTAATGAAAAGCGTGAAGTCCATCTGCCCGGAGAACCGACCAGTCCTTCCAAACTGATATGCCAAGTTCTGCAGCAAATGCTTGTCGAAGGATCCTCATCGAAAGCTTCGAGTATTCTTTCGTCGACCGCAACGTTATGAAGACTTACATTTACTCGAGGCTCTTGAAAATATAGGTTTCCGGTCTCCCTCAGCCGTCGAAAGGTTCTTGAGAATGTTCATGGTGTGGTAGACGTCGATGAGGTTTTCGGTCCTGGTAAATTTTTTGCGCTGTACGCGCACTGGAGTTAGCCATGCTATACACCAGGATCATGTCAGCAAACTCTTCGTTACTAAAGTTTGTCATTGTAAGAACAAAAACAAAAAGAAAGAGAACAAAAAAGACACAGTTTAAAAGCAAATTTCACAAAACCAATATTTACCAAAATAACACAACGAATAAACAACGTGCGCGCAATAATAGTTAACTTTCGACTAAACCTATTCACGTTAGGCACTTCCAAACTCAATGTTACAAATTTACAGTTAATTTACATGCATAAGAGAGAGACACACTTTCTACCTGCTGCCTTTTAGCACGCAACCTGTTTGCTCCCTAGTTTAATTGTAGTGTGCGTGTTCCTTTCTAACAAACTAGTACCTCGTATTTTGACCACATTATTAATAATTTCTGTATCATGTAGCACACCGTTGGAAAGGGAATAAACTGCACAAGTTTTTATGAAAAGCTAAATTCAAAATAGCTTGTATGTTTTTTAAAAATGAAATTAGAATTTGACACTTTTCATAACATTTAAAAAATTTTGCGAATTTGAAACGACATAACTCTTTTTCCTCACATCCGTTGGATCAAGTATTGATCGATTTAGAGTAAGAATGCATTGAAGAATACAACAAAAGTAATTTGGTCCAGTTAGAGCTTCAAACAAATAAGTTATGACGATTTGAAGGTGAAATTTTGAGTAATTTTGTAAAAAACGAAAAAAAAAATCATATCTCAGCTACAATGGAACTTAGGTCATAGCGGCTAGCGGTAAAAACATGCAAATGGCCTCCCCAATCCACCATACAATTTTGGCGGTTCATCTGCCAAACCCCCTGTATAAATATTTTATTCGTTAATGTCAATGCTGCCGCATTCTAAAGTCAACAACTGATACACTGTGTAAACGGAATCGTCGAGCTCACAGTTGCGGAATCCGGCCCCTGAGTGAGAAACTATTCGGGATGTGGGTTTGACCCCTTCGGTCCTCGAGATCAACTTCCCAGTATGATGAACGTAGGCGGAATTAACTGATTTCTCACAAGGTAGTTGATAATGGCAGGAATGCATTTGTTTATTCCTCATTCTACCAAATCTGTGAAGCCTAGGCCCAACAGATGGTTTAATCAGGAGTGTATGAATGCAATCAGAAATAAAGAAGCCGCCTTTCGAGCCTACAAGAGCTTCCCGAGTGAATCGCTCCGTGCAGAGTATATAAAACTAAGAAACTCCTGTAAAGTCACCATCAGGAATGTCAAAAATTCATTTGACAGCAAGATGAGAAGTAAACTCCTTAATGCAACCTCTGGTAGCAAAAACTTCTGGTCCTTGGTAAGTTCCATCAAGAAGAATTTCACCACCTCCACAACTCCTTCATTCATCCACGATGAAAAGGTGATAACAGACAGAAAATCCAAGGCCGATTTATTAGCATCTCTGTTTGCTTCAAATTCTTCTCTACCCCAAAATGATACGCTACCCCCGGTCCTCGAGCACAGCGCTCATTTAATGGACAGGGTTTTCTTCAGGACTCGCGAAGTGTACAGGTGCCTCAAGGAGCTCGATGTCAACAAATCCACTGGACCCGATAATATACCCCCTATCGTCTTAAAACAATGCGCCTCACCTTTGGCTAAACCTCATACTCTTCCGGAGTTTACCCAGACTCTTGGAAACTTGCTCATGTGCAGCTGTATAGCTCACTGGTATGAGCTGGACTGTTGTATGTATGTACGGGGTGATTAGGACTGCACAATCTAATCAATTTAGTAGCAGTTTTTATGTTGGTTAAAGAAAACACTTTGAGTTGCTGTTTGTTCTCAACTGAATTTTTAATTTTCCAGAGCTTAATTTATATTTTTAACATTTGTGCAACATAATCATTTTTTTATATTAATAATTAGAGCAACATTAATCAATAAGTTATTGACTCGGTGATCGTAATTATATTTTATTATTGAGTCATCAACATGAATGACTCGGACGCGTGTGGCATACTTATCGTTTTGTTTGCTGTGCAAACATTTTGCCCAGCCGAGGTCGTGGATCGCGGGGCTGGGTTAGGTCCTAGATGTTCTGTCGATTGTTGTATGCCGGATGAGCTGTGAATACTCTCTGGTAGATCGCCAGTGGTTACATGGTGTTGTTTCAGACTCCAACGGGTCGGTCGACATTTCCATATACCTGCGATGATCGCTATGGTGAGTAGGACAGATCCTGCTGTTGTGGCGGTATGGTGTCCGATAGTTTTCCATGTTGATGACTGAACTTGTAAGCCAGTTGGATCGTGGATGATGCTGCTGAATGTGTCGGATGTTTTTAGTATCGGGTCTAACATTACTGGTTTGCTATCTAGCCCGGTAGGGTTGAATATCCCAGTTATGTTGAAATTCATTGGCTTTAGAAATGTTGATTGAATAATGACTTTGTTACGAACTTCAGAGAAAAGTATATTCTTCGTTGTTTCAATCACACAGTCCTGAGTTGTCTGCAGAATTCCGACGCCATGCAGAGTAACATCTTCCCGTTGTCCGTTACATTTAATTGCGGCCGTTGTTGGTGGATCTGCGATAAATAACCAGGTGTTCGCCAAAAAAAGATGTTTCCATATGACGGAGTGGATTTTCAGTTGCTTTAATGGGCACTCCTGCCTATTGTGTCGTTGGTATATTTCATCGATGATACAATTTGGATTTTTCACTAAGTCACTAACAACTGCGGGTGTGCACAATTTGGAGTATTTTTCTAAAGATACACAATTTCTCATTTCTTCTTCGGTGATTTCGAAATATTTTTGATTATTGTACTCTATCGCCAGGATTGCTGATGATATTTGTGGCGTGACATATGTATTGTTATTTATGCGCTGAGGAATTGGGGTTGCTTTAATCATATTAAAGGTATCGGCATCCGTTATATGCAGAAATCCAAAAACCTTAACATCTGAATCGGCTATGTATATTTCCATATCATTCCCTGGTTCTGGAATGATTCTTAGATTAGATGGCATTTTGCTTGCTGCTTGATCTGTTATTTCTGCCAATTTGCTTGGAGTTATGAAGTCCATAATATTTCCTTTACCATAGCCTGCTTGTAGAATTTTTATGTAGTGCTGTTTTAGGTCTTCCAAGATATCTTTGGCAATCTGGTACGCTGCTAGTATTTGTGTGCTGACCATATTACTGTCAATCTTGTCATACCATCCTTCAATCTTGTTTACCTCGGAGATTACTCTGTTCAGTTTGTCTGTGACCAGATCGAATTGTCTACCCATGCGGACTTCTGTGTCATTTATCCTTGTCATTGTAGATACCATTATATTTGCTTGATGATTGGCCGCTTGTCTCAACATATCTTGATTATGCTGAAGGTGTTCAATGTCAGTGTAAACCTCATCGTTTACTCCAAAGATGGCTTGCAATAGATGTCCAACAAGCCCTCTTTTATTTCTCCGCTTCCGCCTTTGGTTTATTGCTTCAATCTCATTTAAGATTCTTGATTTTCGTTCTAATAAATGTTCAAGTAGAGTGCGGCAATGCGTGTTGTCTTCAAACCGTTTTGCCTCACTGCAGGTCTGTTCCATCTTGGTTATTATATTATTTACTCTACTAGTGTCTGCTGTTGTGTTGATTGGGATGAGTACCTCGACCTTAATAGTACCTCTCTTTAGTTTGGCGTGTCCAATTTGTTCGATAAACAGCCCAGGTTGTGGGTATTTTATTGTGTAGTGTGTATGTCCCGGTTGGATCGAGCTTAATATAACGAGTGTAGTTAAATCCAATTTAGCCATGTTCCAGGTAGTTGCTGATTTATGTGCCGTCTTCTTGTCCGCATGCAGGTGACTCTCTGTGCCAGTTTGAGAATTACTTGTTACAGTGACATGTGTACCAGCACACGTTTTCCGCTCTGTTGATGTAGTATGCTCTGCATTCGTCAAGTTGTCATCTTCAACAGGTAACACACATATTTTTGTTACTGGACGCTTTATTGTGGAGTTTTCGTTGACCCGTAGAGTTACCACTCGTACAACTCCATCTTTGCCTGGATGTGTCTCGATTATTCGGGCTAGTGGCCATCTTGTTGGAGCGCAGTTTTCATCTTTTACGAGAACAATTTGCCCAACTTCGATCAGCCTTGCTCCTGATTTCCATTTTGTTCTTTGTTGGAGTCGTGATAGATATTCACTTTGCCACACCTTCCAGAAGTCTTGCGTCATCTTCTGCACTTGTTTCCAGCGGCTCAATGTGGTAATGTTATTGTCTATGGTTGGTCCTGGTAGTCCTACTAATTCTTGCCCAACCAAGAAATGTCCAGGTGTTAGAGTAAGGATCGAGCTAGGGTCGCTCGGTAGTGGGTATAATGGGCGTGAATTTAAACAGGGTTCGATTTGGCACAGTAGCGTCGACATTTCCTCGAATGTTAGCGTAGTGCCCCTTCTTGATGTGAATCTTCTAAATGCTGCTACGAATGCCTCCGAGGTCATGTCTGTTACCGCTTCGATGTGAATGGCCTTTGTAGCTAGACACACAAAGACTGCTATGTAGCCCTTGTGGGATTTGTTTCCTCTTCCTTTGGACATTCTTATCTGAATAGGCCCTGCATAATCTAGTCCGGTGTGCGAAAACGGTTTCGCTGGTGTTACTCGTGGAGCTGGGAGTTCACCCATAATTTGTGTCACTGTTTGTCCCTTGTGCCTGCAGCAAGTAATGCATTTGTTCAATACTTGTCGTATTTTGCTTTTCCCATTGATTATGAAGTATCTTTTTCTAATAAAAGCATGTGTGACTTCATTTCCTCCATGTAGTGTCGCTGCATGAGCTTCAAGTATCAATAGTTTAGCTATGTGGTGTTTGTGAGGTATTATGACGGGATGTTTTTCATTATACGGAATACGAGAATTTTGGATTCTTCCACCCACTCTTAGTACGCCATTTTCGTCCAAAAATGGATTTAAGGAAAGAATTGAACTTTTTGTGTTAAGTGGTTTCTTTGCTTCCAGCTGTTTTAATTCTGCAGCGAACTCCGTTTTTTGTGTCATCTGTAGAAGTTGTTGGTGCGCTTTATCTAATTCCTTTACTGATAAATCTGTGCTGTTTATTATCTCCTTCCTGCATTTCGCGATGAATCTTTTGCAGTAAGCCAGCACATGTGTAAGTTTCTTAAACGATGAAAAACGACTAAGTAGCTCGAAGCCTTCATCATTTTGAGTTACATGGACCGCTACTACCTTATTTAAATTAACTCCTCTTGTAGTATTTGTGTTAATTTTTTGTGTTGGCCATTTATCTTCAGTCATCTTTAGCCACGATGGACCATTCCACCAAAGCTCTGCATTCTTTAGGTATTGCGGAGTGGCTCCTCTCGACGCTAGATCAGCAGGGTTGTCTTCGGAACGCACGTGACGCCAACTTGTAGACTCCAGATTTCTGTGAATTTCTGACACTCGGTTTGAAATGAAGGTTTCCCATTTATCTGATTTTCCATGGATCCATGCTAATGTTATCATCGAATCTGTCCAGGCGTATTCCTTTACATTCTTAATATCCAATGCTTGTTTTGTTCGACGTAGTAGTTTAGATAATAAGACTGCTCCGCAAAGTTCTAATCTTGGTAACGTGATTTTATTTAGTGGTGCTACCTTAGTCTTCGCTACAAGTAGTGTTATATGTACTTGCTCCGATTCTGATGTAGTTTTACTGTATACGGTTGCACCATACGCTTTTTCGGATGCATCGCAGAATCCATGTAGTTCAACTGTTTTGCATGCGGGTGTATACTGTATCCAACGTGGTATGTTAATTTCTTCAAGTTTTCGTAGTTCATTCCTGATGTTCATCCATCGAGCAGCTAGCTCCTCTTCCAGTGTTTGATCCCAGTTGTATCCTTTTGCCCATAATTCTTGAATTAACATTTTGGCTCTCACTGTTATAGGTGCCAACCACCAGAGTGGATCAAATAGTCTAGCAATTTCTGATAAGATTGTCCGTTTAGTTGGTACTTCTGGGGTTGCATTCAATTTTACCCTAAAGTGGAATTTGTCTGCTGCTGGTGCCCAGTATATACCCTAGGATTTTACGGCCTCGTCATCTTTTATTTCAATGGAGCCTTGATCCCTAAGTTCTGTTTGTAGATTATCAATTAGTTCACTGTGGTTGCTTCTCCATTTTCTGAGGTTGAACCCTCCTTCTTTTAACGTTTGGATCAGCTCACTTTGTAACCACTTTGCTTCCTGAATTGAAGACGTTCCAGACATCATGTCGTCCACGTAAAAATCATTGAGAATTATTTTTGCTGCTTCTGGATGATTTTCTTCTTCATCGCGTGCTAATTTTTGCAATGTTTTTATAGCTAGGTAAGGTGCTGATTTTGTTCCGTATGTCACGGTTGTGAGTTTAAATTCTTGAATGCTATCTCTTGTTGAAAATCGCCATACAATTCGTTGGTAGTCTTGATGTTCCTGTGAGACCCTTATTTGCCTGTACATCTTCTCAATGTCGGCACTAAATACATATTGATGCTTTCTCCATCTTAGTAGAATGTCCTGTAGGTCGTGTTGTAGTCTGGGGCCACAGTGCATTAAATCGTTTAAGCTTAGCTTGGTGCTTGTTTTGGTAGAGGCGTCGAAAACTACTCTTAGTTTGGTAGTCGTGTTTTCTTCTTTGATGACTGCTTGATGAGGCATGTAGTATATGTTACGTGTATTGCACTGAAGTTCTTTGGGATCAATGAGTATCATATGTCCCAGTTGTAAGTATTCTTCCATAAATTTGTTGTATTCATCCCGCAAAGTTTTGCTTTTTGAGAACCGCTTTTCCATTTGATATAGCCGTGCTATTGCAACTGGTTTTGATTCTCCTAACCACTCTGTCTGCTTGAACGGAATTTGTACTGTATACGTGCCATTGGGATTTCGTTTAACTGTTCGATCAAATTGTTCTTCACACGTTCTGTTTTCCTCTGACATAGGTGGTCTCATTACTGTTTCTTCCATTTCCCAAAACTTTCGAAGCTGTGAGTCGATATCTACCCGTGAAATCATGGATGTGATTTTCCTGGTTACTTCTTTCTGTTCGATTGGTCCAGACAATATCCAGCCAAATTCAGTTTTTTGAGCTAACGTTCCACATTTATTTTTTCTAATTCTGTTCATTAGGATGTCTCCAAATACGTCTGCGCCCAATATCATGTCAACTGGTCCCGGGGTATCGTATGTAGGGTCTGCAAGAATGAGATTACTCCAACTGGTAAGATCTTCGCTAACGATATATTGTTGTGGTTGGTCGCTCGTCAGCGATGGAAGTATTAGAGCTTCACACTGCAGTTTAAAGTTGGATGGAAATCTCGGAATGAGTTCTACTAGAATTTTGCTGTGAGATGTCCCAGCGTTGCTCTCGTGTATTCCTGAAATCTCTGAATATATTTTCATTCTTGGAACTCCTAGTGCTTGCGCCGAATTTTCGGTTATGAAGGTGACTTGGGATCCGGGATCTACCAATGCTCTCAGATACTCATAGGTGTTTCTTACGGTCTTGGCTCGTACTAATGCTGTTGCCAGTATTACATTGCAAGATTTCCTTGCAACGTGTGACTCAATTGTGCGTTGAGATGTAGCAATGTGTGATGACATTACTCTAGGTACATCTTCTTGTTTTGCTGTTGGATTTTTCGCCTCTTGGTGAATTAGTGTATGGTGTTGCTGCTTACAGACGTTGCATCGACTTTGACTGTGGCAGGGGTCGTTCGTGCCATGGTTCAAACAGTTGGGACATGTTTTACTCTGCCGGACGAAGTTGAGCTTCTCTGCTAGTTTTAGAACTCTGAATTTTTGATATACGTATATACTGTGCTGTCCATTACAGTATCGGCACTTTGTGGTACTAATGTAATAATTCTTTATTTGGTAGTTACTTCGTGATTGTCCATGGTTTATGGTGCGGCTGCTTTCAGTTTTCTTCCTAGGCTCTGCAATTACTTCTAGTGCTTGGAATCTAGTTTCCAAGAACTTCAGTATGTCTTCTAATTGCGGTATCTCTCGTGGATCGCTCAATGATTGCTCGTAGGCTTTATAAGTCTCTGGATCCATCTTTCTTCGTATAATATGTGCAATGAAGGGTTCCCAGGGTGGGGTTTCTAGTTGTAGGCTGTTGATTCCATGTAGGCATTCTTTTATTTGGTCATGCAATTGTTTTATTGCTTTGGCAGAATCGATGATTAACGTAGGTTGATCCAGAATTGCATCGGAAAATGTGGAGAATATTTTCCGTTTATTATTAAATCTGCTTGTTACTAGGCTCCATGCTGCTTCATAACTGGATTCGCTGCTTGCCAGGTGTTGGATAAGTTTGTGCGCCTCACCACTTAGTGACGTTTGCAAGTAATGCATTTTCTCAGCATTACCTAAACGTTTGTTGTTGTGGATTAGTCTACAGAATATATTTTCAAAATATTTCCAGGCCTTATAGTCACCGTCAAAGTTAGGAATTTTTATTTGTGGTAGTTTCGTCTTTGCCTCATCCTCTCTCTGACTTTTTTCTTCTATCACATCTTGTAGTTCTATCATGGTTTCTTGGTACGCTTCTTCAAGAGTTTCATATTGCTCCTCCTTGAAGTACTTATGCGACAGCTCTTCCTCTTCGGTAAACGTCATGATTTCTTCGTGCAATTCTTGTATAGCGTCCCATTGCGTTGTTAACTGCTTGATTTTAAATTCGCAGTACGTCTTGGTTTTCGCTTGGCCTCTCTCTGCTACCTCAGCAAGTAGTCTCCTAATGTTGCTCATTTTGACCCTCTGCTTCTTGAGACGCAGTGACTTCTCCTCCATGTCGTCGTTTAATTTTAAGTTGAAGTTTGCTCCTGAGGTGTTTGCTGCGGTCTCGACCAGCTGCTTGCTCAGTTTTTGTTGATACTCCCTCAGTAGTTCCTTGGCTTCATCGTATATAGCCTTTGCTTGATTGTAGAAATTCTGCGTGAAATACGGCTCCGACGGTCTGTTCATTCCTTCCAGATAGGCGTGGTTTTCTTGGAATTTTCCCCAGGAACTGTCAAATTCCGCTAGTCTCTTCTCTATATAGTTCTTGTCTTTCCTCCCACTGCTGTCTTTCTTCATATTTGAGAGGGCCCGGCACATGGCTTCCCCAAGCTTCTTTTGTTCTTCTGTTATTTCCGAAAATGACTCCATCGTGGTACTGCAGACTCGGTGATTCGGTTCTTAATGTTATTGTTGTTTTTTTACTGTTTAACTCGCAGTGCGAGTTGTGCGTAGGTGTGATTCTTTTCAAAGGTTCGAAGGACCAATGTATAGCTCACTGGTATGAGCTGGACTGTTGTATGTATGTACGGGGTGATTAGGACTGCACAACCTAATCAATTTAGTAGCAGTTTTTATGTTGGTTAAAGAAAACACTTTGAGTTGCTGTTTGTTCTCAACTGAATTTTTAATTTTCCAGAGCTTAATTTATATTTTTAACATTTGTGCAACATAATCATTTTTTTATATTAATAACTAGCATAAAACCCGCGTGCCTTGCAACGCCTTTAAATAAAAACTGTTTATTATGTGCAATGTTTCCTTCAAAAAAAAAAAACAAACAAACAAAAAAGTTAGCTGTCATTATCCCTAAAAGGGTTTATTATAGTGCATTTTTTTAATAAATATGGTAAACAAATTGCTGCGTATATCCCCTCTGCTCAACAAATCTGCAAGTTTTGAAGCAGAGATTGGCATGTTTATGTCCCCCATGTCACTGCGTTAGGGGATGAATTTCGAAAAATTGCTTCTTAGTGAATGTCCATGTCATTATAGAGATGCACTGTCAAAATTAAAGCCCTTCAGCTCCAGCGGTTTGGGTTAACCCCATTTAACCCCCTTAGGAGATAAATTTTAAAAAAATCGCTCCTAAGTGGATGTCCACGTCATTATAGGGATGCACGGTCAAAATTAAAGCCCTTCAGCTTCAGCGGTGTGGGTTAACCCCATTTCACCCCCTTAGGGGATGAATTTCGAAAAATCGCTTCCTAGTGGATGTCCACGTAATTAAAGAGATGCACGGTCAAAATTTCAGCCCTAAAGCTCCAGCGGTTTGGGTAAACCCTATTTCACCCCCTTAGGGGATGAATTTCGAAAAATCGCTTTATAGTGGATGTCCACGACATTATAGGGATGGACTGTCAAAATTTCAGCCCTATAAATTTAGCGGTTTGGAACAACCCCATTTCACCCCCTTAGGGGACGAATTTCGAAAAATCGCTTCTTAGTGGATGTCCACGTCATTAAAGGGATGCACTGTCAAAATTTCAGCCCTATAGCTCCAGCGGTTTGGGTAGAATCCATTCCCCCCCCCCCCCCCTTAGGGGATGAATTTCGAAAAATCGCTTTTGAGTGGATGTCCACATCATTATAGGGATGCACTGTCAAAATTTCAGCCGTATAGCTCCAGCGGTTTGGGTAAACCCCATTTCACTCCCTTAGGGGATGAATTTCGAAAAATCGCTTTAATAGTGGAAGACCACGCCATTATAGGGATGCACTGTCAAAATTACAGCCCTATAGCTTTAGCGGTTTGGGTAAACCCTATTTCACCCCCTTAGGGGATGAATTTCGAAAAATCGCTCTATAGTGGATGTCCACGCCATTATAGGGATGCACTGTCAAAATTTCAGCCCTATATCTATAGCGGTTTGGAAAAACCCCATTTCACCCCCTTAGGGGATGAATTCCGAAAAATCGCTTCTTAGTGGATGTCCGCGTCATTATAGGGATGCATCAAAATTTCAGCCCTATAGCTCCAGCGGTTTGGGTAATCCCCATTTCACTCCCTTTGGGGATGAATTTCGAAAAATATTTTTAATAGTGGATGACCACGCCATTATAGGGATGCACTGTCAAAATTACAGCCCTACAGCTTTAGCGGTGGATGTCCACGTCGCTTTTTAGTGGACGTCCACGTCATTAAAGGGATGCACTGTCAAAATTTCAGCCCTATAGCTCCAGCGGTTTGGGTAAACCCCATTTCACCCCCTTAGGGGATGAATTTCGTAAAATCGCTTCTTAGTGGATGTCCACGTCATTATAGGGATGCACTGTCAAAATTTCAGCCTTATAGCTCCATCGGTTTTGAGTTGACCCTATTTCACCCCCTTAGGGGATGAATTTCGAAAAATCGCTAGGGATGCACTGTCAAAAATTTCAGCCCTTTAGCTCTAGCGGTTTAGGTTGTGCGTTGTCTGTCAGTCAGTTACTTTTTATACAATAGAAAAAAAGTAAAGAAAATAAATCCCCTTACAACTTATTGAACCCCATTTCACCCCCTTCAACAATTTTTTCTCCAAAAAAAATAGCCTATGTCCGTCTCCAAGGTCTAAACTATGTCTGTTGCAAATTTCATCAAAATCGGTCCAGCGGTTTAGGCGTGAAAGCGTAACATACAGACAGACAGACAGACAGACAGAGTTAGTTTCGCATTTATAATATTAGTAAGGATTAGAGCAACATTAATCAATAAGTTATTGACTCGGTGATCGTAATTATATTTTATTATTGAGTCATCAACATGAATGACTCGGACGCGTGTGGCATACTTATCGTTTTGTTTGCTGTGCAAACAGCAGCCAATACCGAAAAAGGGTAACTCCAGCCTTCCCTCCAACTACCGCCCAATAGCAATCACTTCTATCCTCTCCAAAACCATGGAGACGATAATTAACAAAAAGCTAATGGGATACCTAGAATCCAACCAACTTATAAACGACAAACAATACGGCTTCCGACAAAAAAGATCCACTGGTGATCTTTTAGTCTGCCTTACAGAACACCTCAACCGAAGTTTGCATGGATCTGGTGAATCTAGTTTGGTTGCTTTAGATATCTCCAAGGCTTTTGATAGAGTATGGCACTCAGCCTTGTTAGCTAAACTCAAAGCTATTGGAATAGACTCGCTTCTGTATAAGTGGGTTGAGAGTTTCCATTCCGGCCGTTCAATTAAGGTAGTTTTGGATGGCGTCAAATCTGAATCTCACCCCATCTCTGCGGGGGTCCCCTAGTTACTCGTACAGCTTCGATACAAGACAGACACATGCCAGATCCTGTCTTGATGATCGTGAACTAATGTTCAACTCTATTAAGAACGACATTGAACTTATTATAGAGTGGGGAAAAAAGAATCGTGTCGAATTCAACCCCTCCAAAACCAAGTACTGTCTTATTTCAAAGAAAAAGATCAACACCTCACCATCCTTGACAGTGGATAACGTAGAAATAAAGGCCGACCCATCCCTACACATCTTAGGCGTGACATTAGCCAAAGACTTGCGATGGAATGACCATATATTCCAAATCGCCAAACAAGCATCCCAGTGGTTGGGATTTCTTAAGATGTGCAGGTTCCTCCTCCAGCCATCGGCCCGTGCTGTTATTTATAAATCCTACATTCGGCCTCTTCTCGAATATAACTCCCTCGTTTGGGGCGGCGCTCCAATAACAACCTTAGCATGGTTAGATAAGGTCCAAAAAAAGGCCCTTAAGTTAATTAATAACGATACCGCTTGCTCCACCATCGACCCCCTAAGCCACCGTAGGAATGTAGCAGCACTGACAAAATTTTATCGCTACTATCACAGTGACTGTTCCTCCAAGTTAAACGCTCTCCTGCCTCCACGGCAATCTTATACCCGCAACACCAGATTAGCCCACTCGTCTCATTCCCTTCACCTGCAACTACCCTTTTCACGCACTCAACAAGATATGAATTCGTTTGTTAATCGAACAACTCGACTGTGGAATAATCTCTCGCAGTCAGTATTTCCGAGCTCCTACAACATCCAAGAGTTGAAACGCAGGGTTCATTACCACCTTCTTCAATACCCCCCGTACCTTTATAATCCTTAACCTATTCCCCCACCCCTCCCTCGTACTAAGCTTACTGCTAGACATTGCACCATGACGTGACAAATGACATGACGGACTAGTAGTACAAAGGGTGACTCCTGAGCTTAGCACTAACACATAAAAAAAAAAAAAAAAATACGTGTAGCAATAGTGGGAAATGGGCTAGTATCAGAACTGGTGACAAAGTAATCCTGAGAGAAGCTAGTTCAATTAACTATAATAGTTGTAAATCCACAAGATTTTTCTAGAGAATTTGTTTTTTTCTGAACGTTAGCAAACAAACATTTCCTTCGTTCTTCGTTCGTTACACTAAAGCGGGTGTTCGAATTGGTATTGAGCGTGTTAAAGCGCCGCTGATAAACTGGGAAGCGAACGATTTTTTTTATATGATAGTTTAAGCTTAGGTGTCACCCTTTTTACTACTAGTCTGACATGTCGTACACGTCATGGTGCAATGTCTAGTAGGAAGCTTGATTCGAAGGATAGATAGAAAGGTAGGATAGATTAGGGGGAGTCGGATGGGTGTTGGAGGAGATGGTGGTGAACTTTGTGTTTGAGTTCTTGGATGTTGTATGAGCTCAGGAATACTGACTGTGGTAGGTTGTTCCACAGTAGAGTTGTTCTTATTATAAACAAGTTTCCAAACCGGAGTGTGCACGAAGATAAGGGCTGTAGACTGTAAGGGTGAGCCGAGCGGGCAAGTATTGTGTTGCGGGAGAAATGTTGCCGTGGAGGAATGAGGTTACTTATTTCAGTGCAGCAGTCGTTGTGGTAAAAAGGTAAAATTTTGCAAGAGCTGCTACATACCTACGGTGGCTTAATGAGTCAATTGAAGGGAAAATGGCGCTATCACTAATAAGTTTGAAAGCTCGGCTCTGCACCTTGCCAAGGCAAGCTAAGGTAGTCCTCGGAGCCCCGGCTTGGAGTTGTATTCGAGGCGGGGACGAATGTAAGACTTGTAGATTGTAGCCCTGGCCGACGGCTGAAGGAGGAATTTGCATATTTATAGGATTCCCGGGCACTGTGATGTTTGTTTAGCAATTTGGAATATATGGTTGTTGTCAAAAAATGAGAGATTAAATAAACACAAAATTTCGATTTAATGCTTGTTTATTAAATGCAATGCTGGCGCGTCCATGTTCTAAAGAGAACTGCTGATTCACTATGTGAACGGAATCGTTGACTCTGAAGACAGGCAGTGAGAATAAAATGGTATTGCCGTTAGCAATTTTTCACAGCTTAAATAAATACATACATTAGAAATTATAATTTTTCAATAATTTTTTCCATAGAGGTGCGGAAAACCTCAGTAGCATTGTTTAATGCTGCTACGAATTCTCTTTGAAACTGTATTTTTTCCTCCTTTTCTTTAGCTCTTTCATGTATTCGTTGCGCGCGATATTTATAGTATCGCTAGATATGTCTTCCAATATATTTACAAGGTGATCGCTTTGTAGCCGCTTGCGTTTTTTTGGTAAACTTGGCAAATCCTCTGTTAAATCATCCACCAGTAAACTGCTGGACGAAGGCTAGCTAGGTAAATGTGCTGGATTCAGCTTAAGCAATCGGCGTAATATCGTGGTTCTTGCCGAATATTTCTTCAAACCACTCTTGGTGTTCAAAAGTGGCCCTCGCTGCACCTGAGTTGTAGTTCTCCTTCACTCCTTTGTATTTTGTTTTCAAATTGTTGAATTTGTTTTTGCACTGTTTTTGCACACGTTTTTGGGAAAAACCCGTTGTTTTTCATTTGTCGCCTTATTATGTACCAAGCGCGGTCATTTTTACAGGAAGTTCCATCAAATAGATGTTTTTCCTCCTCCTTGGCTAAATAGTGACCAACCCCGCGTTCACTGAAGCTACAGTTCCCCTAGAACCGTGCTCCCCTCTGATTACGATACCGAGACCTTTTGATATCTTTATATCACGATTCTCTCCTGAAACTGCGACGGAGTCTGTCTGTGAATATTTAAGGAAGAAATCTATAGACCCTGGAACTGTTTCATGCAGAAAAGTCAGCAAGGCTTCCAAGCCTGTTGCTTCTTTCGTTTTGTCTGCCGTTATTGCCGAGACTCTTTTAGATCCTATTTTCTGGCCTGCTGGTGCCCTTACCAAGCTCTTTGTTCCCCGTACCCGTACTCGAGCACATCACTCAAACGTTTCCATTCCGAGAACACCAAGGATGTCAAAAAACTTGAGACCCTTTCCCTCTACTTCCAAAACTTAAGGGGGACAAGGTCAAAAACTAACGACATCCTTCAGGCATCGATGGCTAGCGGGTTCGATGTCATAGCGTTCACGGAAACCTGGCTTCACGAAGGCATTCTTAATGCTGAACTCTTCGATTCCTCCTACCAAGTCTTTCGGAGGGACCGTCACACTGACTCGGAAGCTCGTCAGGGTGGCGTACTTCTCGCATGCATTAATTGTAACCCAATTTCGCTTCCTAGTTTCTCTAACCATTTGGACACTGAGCTTGTCGCTCTCAAGATTTCTTTTTCAAAATCAAATCTCTTCCTGTTGTGCTGCTATATCCCACCAGATATGATAAGCACAATTGACGATGGAGGTATAAACCTCTATGATATTCTCATCTCCTGTGTTGATTATAGCCTGAATATGATTAACACTGGTGATGAATTACTTCTTCTTAGCGACTTCAATTTACCCAATATTCAGTGGGTATTTGACGAAGCTGACGATAACTACCTCCCCGAAGGCAATTTTAATTCTAAGGAATCCTGTTTTCTCAATTCCTTATTCTCACTTGGCCTTAATCAAATGAGTGGTGTGACTAATGTGTTAGGGAGGCAGTTGGATCTTGTATTCTTTACTGACTCAGGAAACATGATTGTTGAACCCAGTCCAATAGTCATGACGTCCGTTGACAATTACCACCCTCCTCTCCTGCTAAATTACTGCTTCAACTCAAAGAACAATCCTTGTCCGGAGGCGGTAACTCACTCTTTCAACTTTAAGAAGGCTAACTTTAATGAACTCTCATCTAAGCTTGCCTTGATTGATTTCAACAGCTTACTTTCCGCAAATGAGTTGGATGTCGATGTGGCACGGTTTTATGCCGTACTATATGAAGCTATTGTGTACCTTTTGAGCCCCAAAAATTGCGCAGTTCTACTCCACCTTGGTACAATACTGAGCTGAAGCATTTAAGGAATCAGAAAAATAGACTCTGGAAGACCACTTTAAAAAGGAAGGATTCTCCGAGTCTTATTACATTTACTGATTGCTATAACAGATTTCGTTGTCTCTTCTGCTCTGTATGGCGAATATCTCAGCAGCATGAGGGACCAGGTTTATACTGATCCTAGAAACTTCTTTAAATTTGTCAACTCCAAGAAAAAAGTTGATAACTACCCAAATACTATGTAGCACACTAACTGGTCAAGTAGTGAGTCTTCCTCGATTTGCAACATGTTTGCTTCATTCTTTCATCAATCTTTCACTCCTTCCAACTTTCAGCCTAATGACAATAATTTTCGTCACATAACTCCCCACCGAGAGGCTACTAGTTTATCTCTTTCAATTTCCATTGACGATATCATGAAAGATATTGATGAACTCCCATACGATTTCACTTCCGGCCCTGACGGTGTCCCTCCTGCTGTCCTTAAATCCTGTGTGGAGGTTCTCCAGTCTCCATTGAAAATCCTTTTTCAAAAGTCCCAGGATAAAGGGTATTTCCCTACTCTTGGAAGAATTCGTTCATAATTCCTATTCACAAAAGTGGTAGCAAGAACGAAATATCGAACTACAGACCAGTTGCCAAGCTGTCTGTCATACCGAAGCTTTTTGAATCAATCATTTATTCTGCAATCGTGCCCATCTGCAAGAAACTTATTTCAAAGAACCAGCATGGTTTTCTTCCAGCTCGTTCCACTACCACCAATCTCCTTGAGTCAGTTCCCATGCTGTCGAAGGCTTTGCTTCCGTGTGTCAAACTGATTGTGTTTACATTGATTTTAGTAAGGCATTTGACAAGCTTTCCCACTCCATTATACTTTTCAAACTAAAAAAGTTAGGCTTACCTCAAGCTCTTCTAGTATGGTTCCGGTCCTACTTAGCTGACAGGACCTACCAAGTTCTTTTCCGTGGATCCAAATCCGCGACCATAGAGGCGTCATCCGGTGTCCCTCAAGGCAGTCATCTTGGCCCTATCCTCTTTATTCTTTCTATTGATGACATTGTTCCCTTGCTAAGACACTGCAGAATCCTGATTTATGCTGATGACATCAAATTGTACCGTCACATTAAGAGTATTGAGGACTGCAAACTTTTGCAAGTTGACCTCGACACCTTTTACTCTTGGTGTGCTAACAACAACCTGGTTCTTAATATTAGTAAATGCGAAGTCATGACATTTTGTAGGCGACGTGATCCTATAATTTATAGCTATTCCTTCTTTAATGAGGGTGTCCCCCGTGATAATTTTGTCAAAGATCTAGGGATTAGATTTGATACCAAGCTGGACTTTGCTTCTCATATCAACTGTATTTCTACCAAGAGCAGCTTAGTCTTGGGTTTTATAAAACGGTGGTCCAAAGATTTTAATATCACCCTGATCACTAAACACCTCTACATCTCCCTTGTCAGACCTTTACTTGAATATGCGTCCCAGGTTTGGTCCTCTCACTTTTCTTCGCATGTTCGAAAAATTGAATCGGTTCAACGTAAGTTCGTTCGATTCGCATTGAATCACCTTCCTTGGGAAGACCCTTTAGTTCTTCCACCATACGAATATCGACTTAAGTTACTCAACTTAAGCACTCTCCACAAGCGTCGTGAGGTGGCCGATGTTGTTTTTGTTCATCTGCTCCTTAATGGACGTGTGGACTCAGCTTTTCTAAGTCGCCGTGCGGTGTTTAGAGAGAGCAGATACAATTTAAGAGGACCACCGCCCTTACACATCAACTCCTCTAGCCCAGCTGAGAAGTGCGCCTTCTTCATAAGAAGGGAAACTCTATTATTAATATTATATGGTTAATACTCTTCATTTTTTCCTGCACGATATCGCGCGAACCAAAAAATATAACGACTTCGTTGGGGTTTCGTTCGAAGCGTATTAACGAAAATATGATCTGAAAAGATTTTTATAAAATTTGGTCGAGCCATTTGTTTGTTTAAGCGAATTAAGTGATTTTTGTACCTGCGCGATATCGCACGAACCACAAGAGATATCGACTAACTTGAGGTGCCGTTCGAAGCATATTAGCCACAATATAATTTGAAAAGATTTTTATAATATTCGGTCGAGCCGTTTTTGGTTTAACTGACATACGTAAGTGTTTTTGTACCTGCACTATATCGCGCGAACTATAAAAAATATCGAATTAGTTGAGGTGGCGTTCGAAGAGTATTAACGAAAATATGATCTGAAAAAAGTTTCACAAAATTCGGTCGAACCGTTTTTTTGTTTAAACGACGACGTTCGTGAATTTTGTACCTGCACGATACCGCGCGAACCAAAAACTATATAGACTTCTTTGAGGTGCCGAGAGAAGAATATTAACGAAAAAAAAGCCCTGAAAAAAATTTCATAACATTCTGTTGAGCCTCTTTGTTTAAATGGAAAAACTGATAGCTAAGTGTCAGAAAGACCTTAAATAGATAAGTTTTGCTAATATCTCATAAACTCGATGGAATGAGACCTGTTCTAAACGATCGATGAGCTCTGCACAGCGATCGCCTTCCTACAAAACATCACTTGTCAAAATCCGACAACCTTTAAAAATCGTGCAAAAATTTCGTTACCCTTTACAAACATCATAAATTTTCAAAACCTTGGATCAGTACTTTTTGACACGGAATTATTTTCTACGCGTGATACAGTTTCTGGAAATTGGGGTTCATCCCGGGATTTCCAGTAGTTACCGCAAATTTTTTTTTATCAAGTGTGACAAGTACTTTACATTGATTAGTTTTGCTAATATCTCTGGAAAGCTTTGGAATTTTCAAATGAAGTCATTCTTTTTTTAGTTTAGCAACGGCGCCGGCGCTTCAACACGCTCAATACGAGTTCGAACACCCGCATTAGTGCAGCGAACGAAATACGGAGGAAATATTTGTTTGCTAACGTTCAAGAAAAACAAATTCACTAGAAAAATCTTGTCTTGAACTAGTTATTTGAACTAGCTTCTCTCAGGAATGCTTTTTCGTTTTTCACCAGTTCTGATACTAGTCTATTTCCCAATAGTGCTAAACGTATAACTATTTTGTAAGAAGTTAGTTCATTCCATCTTCGTTCATCATAATGGGAAGTTAATCGTGTGGACCGAAGGGGTCAAATCCACATCCCAACTAGTTTTTAAATTGTTTTTGTAAAATTATATACGGAGATATAATGCTTCAAACTTCATATATCACTTTCTATGCACTCAATTTCGTTAATTGGTTAATTCTACATAAAAAGATCTTTCGTATGACTTATAGAGCACACGATGATCTATAATTAGTTTTTACGTAGGACTAATGTTGCACGAGTTTTGCGCTTTAGGTGTCGAAAAACGTAAATTCAAAAGTAGTTTTTTGCCAATATCTTTTTAATTACAGGTTTAATTGCAATGTTAGCAATTTCGGTGATACCTGAGCTTAGTCGTTTCATATTAAAAAAAGGTAAAAAATTGTTACGTGCAAATGCAGTCATATCAAAAGCAAATATATATGTAAAATTTGTTATAGTAATTTTGCGTTATATTGAAATGGTTAATCTAATAAGCCACTAATAAGGCAGTGACCTGATTTTATTAAAGAGTTTGTGAGAATTTTGTCAAAAGAGTTTTCATTTACCCATTCGACTTAAAAATTGTGTTTTCATTTTTAAATCACATATGCCGAGGCCCTCTGTATTGAACCGATGATTGCTATTCCTCCTCACAGCAGCATAGAAATAAGTACGCTATATCAAGTATATACAGAGAACGGAGTATATTCGACGACCCAATTTTAAAAAAGCAGTGCTGGCTACATAAATTTCAATACGTAATTTGGGATTTCATTTTTTTTTATCATTTTACTACCCCTTCATGGTTGGTGAATTTCAGCCCTGCAAATAGTTGTATTCACGAGTGCAAGAAACTTTTTCTAATGAACGAATTAAATTAAATTAAACTCGCTAGTATTAGCCCAAGAAGTCTGTTTGTGCAGTTGCTCTCTGCAATGGACGCCTCTTGGCATCCTAGACGTCAAGGATCATTGCTGGCTCTTATACGTGACACTTCATCACAGATTGCTGGCTGTTGCTGAATGGAATGGGGACGATCAAATCAGTTCCAGAATATGAATCAGTACCTGGCAGTTGAATGCTGCGTACGGGCTGCAGTCCTATGTACAATGTGAATAAATTCCCGTGGGAGCAAAGGGAAAAAGCGAAAGTAAAACATCCCTCGACTGCGAACCCTTGACGGTGGTAAAAAATGGCTGCAATGAAAACATCATATGGAAATTGGTACCTACTGCATGCATGAAAATTTCATTTCGCTACTATGAGCACAAGAGTTCAACATGTGGGAGCAACCTGTGCAGCGTTTGCCAACGGTTTGGATTTCCTGTTGCCAGCCCTTAACAGGCAACATAGCGTATGTAGGCGTAGGGAGGGAAATTGCGAAATTTGACAAATTTTCATGATGTACAAGAAAGTGGCAATGTAGGTGGATGGCGCCGTCATGGGATCAAAATCTGTTGTGCTTGTTTATTTGAACCCCTGACCTGAACGATGTGTTGCTTTAACATTGAGAGTGAAGTGTTTACTCTTACTATGGAGAAAAACACATGAAACCAACACATGCCAGTAAATTAACATTTTGCGCTTTTTCACAGCAACGTAAATAAACCGAATTTTAATTACAGTGGCTATATAGTAAATTACTTGTTTAATGGTGGAACATATTAATTGGTATCTCTGCTAGTGAATTATAAATTTTAATTGAAAATCTAAACTAGTCTGCGATACAACCTCGTGATTCGCATATTCCGAAACCCCTGTTCCAGCACCGACAAAGTAATAATTAATCGATGAATCGATTAGGGAGTGCTGATTATTTTATCTATATATAGGTTTTTAAGTTCAAATTCGATTTTCTGAATACCAAATTTTTTTCAGTACAAATTCAATTTTATCAAGTTCAAATTCAAATTTTAAAAATTAAACTCTATTTTTTAAAAGACAAATTAAATTTTGTAAAGTTAAAGTTAAATTTTTAAAGTGAAAATTCAATAGTTTAAAACTTAAATTCAGTTTTTTAAAGGTCTAATTAAATTTTTTAAAAATTAAATTCTTTTTTTTTTAAAGTTCAAATTAAATATATTTGGCAACATATAGGGTTTAACATAGTAGAGCATGTTGGAAGAATAGCAAATAAAGTATGTCTTGACTCATATGTTTAAACTAAATATTTGCCATGCTGTTGCAGTAGTCTTTTGTTATACATGTTAAATTAAAAATGTGCGCACATCAGCAAGAGTGTTCTCATATTCCAACTCGCGTCCTTGTTCGATTAGCAAAGGTCGTCCTCATGTCATTCTAAACTGACTGTCGAGGCTGTGTTGCCGACAGGCCTTTCATGTGTGTACGAAGCCGAGTTAGAAATTCTGAGTGCTCTATTGAGTTCTCATCTGTTGGGATGGAAATTGAGTTGGGGAGCCTCAGGTTTTGCCCATAGACAAGCTCTGCTGGTGAGCATTGCAAATCGGTTTTGATTGCCTAATAATACAAAGGGCAAATCTTCATTCCAATGAGTAGTGTTGTCCCGTGCCATTAAGGCCGCTTTTAATTGCCTGTGGAATCGTTCTACCATCCCATTTGCTTGTGGATGGTAGGCGGTTGTACGAATTCTATGCGTAACTAAAAGCCTTGTGACTTCATTGAATAATTTCGATTCAAATTGCGACTCTTGATCTGTTGTAATTTCAAGTGGTGCGCCAAATCTTAGGAGATACTCGGTGACAAAATGTTTGGCCACCGTAGAAGCTGAAATGTCCTTAATTGGATATGCTTCTGACCATCTCGTAAATCGGTCTACGATTGTTAGGATATATGAATATCCTCAAGATGGGGGCAATGGTCCAACAATATCCATATGGATATGTTCGAATCTGTTATTCGGTAAATTAAAAGCTTCATGTGGAGATTTATTTATTTATTTTATTTATTTATTTTATTATATAAACCGGAGAGTACACAAGATTTTCATCTTTTAGAGTACATACAAAAAAAAAATATAACTACATAATATATAGACTAACCTAACCTTAAAAAACTATGAGAGGGACGGGACAAGAAAGAAGGAAAAAAGCAGAAGTAAGGACCAAGAAAGGAAAAGAGCAGGAGATAGAAAAAGACAGAAAATACTAAAGAGAAGTAGAGGGAGATAGAAAGAGAGATGCTTGCTTTCTGAAATTCTTGGCTGTGCCTATTCTTTGAATGTTGCTAGGAAGGTTGTTTCAAAGTCTAATCGAATGCACAAAGAAGGAACGGCTACCCATTAGGGAATAATGTACAGGAATACGAAATTTAATCGAACGCATGGATTGCAGAGGAAGGAGGAATTCTGAGAGGTAAGAGGGACATTTCGTGTGGAGAACTTTTTGCACTAGGACCAATGCAGCGACATAAACAAAACAGAAGAGGTCGCACCCAAGTAGGGAGTTTCGTACACCAGATACATGATCTGATCTGCGCAAGTGAAAAATGAACCTTAAACAATCATTAAATGCGACTGATACACGTTGACGATAAGATGCATCAAGGGATATATATATATATACAAGGGAGCCATAGAGGAAGTGTGGGACAATAAGAGCTTTAACAAGCTTGAGCCGAATAGACGATGATAAAAGGCTACCATAAAGCCTAAGTCTCCGTAACGTGCCATAGATTTTGGAAAGCGTGAGTGAGATATGGTTGCAGCAGGATAGTTTAGAATTAATGGCAATACCAAGATTATTAACACAGTCAACAACGGGAAGAGAAACATTATTAAGTGATATGGTTGGAATATTGTCCAGAAAAAGAGAGCGACGACTAAGATTGAGTACTTGGGATTTATTAGGATTAAGTTTAAGGAAATTGGAAGAGCTCCATTCATTTATCAGGCATAAGACATTATTGAGATCAGAAATACAGGATTCAATCCGATTGGGGGGACATGAAGTATATAACTGTAGATCATCAGCATATAAATGAAAGGAGCATGCATGGATAATATCAGGGAGATCATTAACATACAACGAAAAAAGAAGAGGGCCAAGGATAGAACCTTGTGGAACACCCAAGGGTGCAGGTAGGAAGGATGATACAATAGAATTATGCCGCACACATTGGTGTCTATTAGAAAGAAGAGAAGAAAAAAGACGAGTTGCATAAGAGGAAAAACTATAGAGCTGGCTAAGCTTGGAAATTAGAAGCGAGTGAACCACAGAATCAAACGCCTTAGAAAAATCAAGAAGAACTAATATCGCAATGTCACCTCGGTCAAGCTTAGAACGCAGGTCAGTAGTTACCTTTGGTACAGCTATCTCACAGCTGTGAAGTTTACGGAAGCCAGATTGGAATTTAGAGAGGAAATTATTAGAATCAAGATAACCAACAACTTGAATAAAGATGACTTTCTCCAAAGCTTTGGCTAGGAAAGGTAGAATACTTATAGAGCGAAAATCGGAGAGGGAGAGGATTTTTTAGGTAATGGAATTACTATGGCTTTTTTCCATAGCAAGGGAACTTGGGAAATTGTATGGCAGTAATTAAAAATGTGTGTTATAGTTTCCACAATTAGAGGGGAGAGAAGCTTGATAAAGCGAGGAGAAATTCCATCAAATCCAACGCTGTTGGAGGAGATGGACAGCAATATTTTAAGAACTTCGGATGAGTCCACACATCGGAAGCTAAAGCCATCAGAACTAAGAGAATCAAAATAGACAGAATTAGAAGAGGTGGAAGAGATAGGATCAGGAGGACGTTGGATGAAAGATGCATTAAGACAATTTACATCAGTATCAAAGGGGATAGGCACCGAAGCATGAATACCCATAGAAGGAAGATTATGCCACAGTTGTTTAGATTTTAAAGCAGGATCAAGTTTGCGGGAGTAGTACTCGCGTTTATCGGAGATAACCTTACTAGTAATGAGATTACGAAGCTTTTTGAATTCGCTTAGGTAGCCAGGGATCTTAGTCCTGCGATAATGTCTGTACATGGACTCGCGCTTCATTATCAAGTCGCGGATTTCACGCGAAAACCAAGGACAAGGTGAAGACAGATTGCATCTTCTAGTAACCAAGGGAACACACCGATCATAGAGAGATCGAATAAAAGAGGTCAGGAGATCGACTTTAGTGTCAACACAGGTAGTGTTATATATATCGCCCCAAGGCACAGAAGAGGCTAGTTCGGAGAGCAGATTGTAATTGATGTTCTTATAATCGCGATAGGAAAATGACGAATGCATGGAAGACTGGCGAAAGGAAAAACGAATAGAGAGAAACAGAATATCATGATCGAGGAAGCTAGGGGGAGAAATTTGGTTGTGTTTTAACACTGAATCAATAGAGGTAGTAGATAGAACATCAAGTAGGGAAGGATTACAGCAATTCAGATAAGTAGGAAGACGATTAAGAATATGTAAGTCCAAAGATGCGAGAAAAAATCTAAGCGAGTTTGCACGTGAATTGTCCCTAAGCAGATTAACATTAAAGTCCCCGGCAACCATTATATTGTCATAATGAACAGAGAAACGTGAAACAAAGTTGTGAAACTCAACAGCAACGTCGGAATTAAATATATTAGGGGGACAGTATACATTGACGACAACACATTTATCATATTTCGATTTTATCTCAACAGCAATGAACTCAAATTGAGAGCCACTCGATTTACCAACAACTCTAGATAGAAACATAGAGGATACATATATGGCAACCCCACCACCAGTACGACCAACACGATCATTGCGATGCAGCGAAAAGCCAGATAGGGAAACAAAAGAGGAAGGGACTTCAGGTTTAAGCCAAGTCTCACTTACTAGCATAACATGTACATGCACATATACCTAAGCTCGTCCATTTTGTTTTTTAAACTCCTCGCATTCATAGTGGATATATTCAGTCCTGAAGTGGAGGAACAGAGAATATTGAGTAGCATTGCCACATTGCACACCCGATTAGAAGAACGATTCATTAATAAATTTTATCATAACGCACAACCAAGAATACAGAAGCAACCACAAGGAAAATATCTAGAAAGCAGAGGAAAATAGAAGGGGAAGAGATGTAAAAGAAAGCGGAAGAAAACAATAAAAAAAGAAGATAGAGAGAAACAGCACAGTGAGGAGGACATCTATTAAACCTTAATATTAAAAAATAATACTTAAAAATACTGCTACTAATACTAGCTATCATCATCATCAAGCATATGTAGATTGTTGATGATGGCCCCAGTGGCGAGGAGCTGCTCCAAAAATTCTTCACTGTGATCCAGGAGTTGACGCAGAGTTGGCTGCTTCATTCAGGTCGAGTGCCGAAGTAAATATTTGGGCCCGCTTATTTTTTTCTATTTGTACATAAACTAAGCCACGAGGAGTAAAAACAGATGAGACAAGATTCCTCTTAAGGAGGTTCCGCGCCGTCCGCAGTATATCACTGTTTTTCGACGTTAGGCTTTCATTAACATAAACCAGGCTATTAGTTGAATAGCCCAAGTTTAGTTTATTCAGCATTTGGTGTGCTCGAAACTTTAGATTTTTGACAACCTATGCAGGATCTAGACCAGTTGTTCCAGTCTTTGTTGATCGCTGGCCAAAAATATTTTTTTAGTGATAGGTTGTCTTGCTAATTTTCTTAATGATGAAGGTATATAAGGGCGTAATGTACCCGTGCTAATCTCACACCAAACTTTATGAGTTGTGAAAGGGATTGGTGTGAGTATTAGTTTTACCTTTGTGCTACTACTGGGATGCTCTTGGAGTCGTTGTAACTCTTTGTCACCTTCTTGTGCTTTCGCCAGATGTGGCAAATCGAAGGTGATTGTGTCAACTTTACCGGCCGCTAAAGAGCGAGATAAATAATCTGCGACAACGTTTTATTTCCCAGAGACATGTCTGATGTCTGTTGTGAACTGGGAAATTAAGCTCAGGTGTCTTGTTTGGCGGGGAGATCTTTCGGTTTTTGTATGAAGGGCATGTATTAAAGACTTGTGGTCAGTATAGACCAAAAAATTTGTTCCTTCAACAAAGTACCGAAAATGTTTTATTGCTGCAAAGATTGTGTTAGATATATGGCAACCCTATATAAATGTAATAACTTTAATTTTGAACTTCTTTCTATCTTCTTCTTGTCTGTCATATTTTTTATTATAAAGCATTAATACACAAAGTAAAAACTAAAACTAAATCTCTTTTTACTCGCATCATCCCAACACCTTTTCTAACAGGTTATGGGCCCAGGCGTTCAGGATACCACATAGATATATAGTAAACTAGCATAATACCCGCGTGCCTTGCAACGCCTTTAAATAAAAACTGTTTATTATGTGCAATGTTTTCCTTAAAAAAAAACAAACAAAAAAAGTCAGCTGTTATTATCCCTAAAAGGGTTTATTATAGTTCATTTTTTTAATAAATATGGTAAACAAATTGCTGCGTATATCACCTCTGCTCAACAAATCTGCAAGTTTTGAAGCAGAGATTGGCATGTATATGTCATCAAGAGAAGTGACATTTTAGGGTTTGACAAACGTTCGTTAAGTTTGTTGGGCCTATTTACGTGGGTGCAAGAAATTATGAAGCAATCACGAATGAATATTAAATAAAGTGAATTTCAAGTCATTCATTTCTACGTGATTATAGGGATGCACTGTCAAAATTTCAGCCCTTCAGCTTCAGAAGTTTGGATTAACCCCATTTCACCCCCTTAGGGGATGAATTTCGAGTAATCGCCTCTTAGTGGATGTCCACGTCATTATAGGGATGCACTGTCGAAATTTCAGCCCTATAGCTCCAGTAGTTTGGTAACCCATTTCACTGCGTTAGGGGATGAATTTCGAAAAATCGCTTCTTAGTGAATGTCCATGTCATTATAGAGATGCACTGTCAAAATTAAAGCCCTTCAGCTTCAGCGGTGTGGGTTAACCCCATTTCACCCCCTTAGGGAATGAATTTCGAAAAATCGCTTCTTAGTGGATGTCCACGTCATTAAAGGGATGCACTGTCAAAATTTCAGCCCTATAGCTCCAGCGATTTGGGTAAACCCTATTTCACCCCCTTAGGGGATAAATTTCGAAAAATCGCTTTATAGTGGATGTCCACGCCATTATAGGGATGCACTGTCAAAATTTCAGCCCTATAGCTATAGCGGTTTGGAAAAACCCCATTTCACCCCCTTAGGGGATGAATTACGAAAAATCGCTTTATAGTGGACGTCCACGCCATTATAGGGATGGACTGTCAAAATTTCAGCCCTATAAATTTAGCGGTCGCTTTATAGTGGAAGACCACGCCATTATAGGAATGCACTGTCAAAATTACAGCCCTATAGCTTTACCGGTTTGGGTAAACCCTATTTCACCCCCTTAGGGGATGAATTTCGAAAAATTGCTTTATAGTGGATGTCCACGCCATTATAGGGATGCACTGTCAAAATTACAGCCCTATAGCTTTACCGGTTTGGAAAAACCCCATTTCACCCCCTTAGGGGATGAATTTCGAAAAATCGCTTCTTAGTGAATGTCCACGTCATTAAAGGGATGCACTGTCAAAATTACAGCCCTATAGCTTTACCGATTTAGGTAAACCCTATTTCACCCCCTTAGGGGATGAATTTCGAAAAATCGCTTGATAGTGGAAGACCACGCCATTATAGGAATGCACTGTCAAAATTACAGCCCTATAGCTTTACCGGTTTGGGTAAACCCTATTTCACCCCCTTAGGGGATGAATTTCGAAAAATTGCTTTATAGTGGATGTCCACGCCATTATAGGGATGCACTGTCAAAATTACAGCCCTATAGCTTTACCGGTTTGGGTAAACCCTATTTCACCCCCTTAGGGGATGAATTTCGAAAAATCGCTTCTTAGTGAATGTCCACGTCATTAAAGGGATGCACTGTCAAAATTACAGCCCTATAGCTTTACCGGTTTGGGTAAACCCTATTTCACCCCCTTAGGGGATGAATTTCGAAAAATCGCTTGATAGTGGAAGACCACGCCATTATAGGAATGCACTGTCAAAATTACAGCCCTATAGCTTTACCGGTTTGGGTAAACCCTATTTCACCCCCTTAGGGGATGAATTTCGAAAAATTGCTTTATAGTGGATGTCCACGCCATTATAGGGATGCACTGTCAAAATTACAGCCCTATAGCTTTACCGGTTTGGGTAAACCCTATTTCACCCCCTTAGGGGATGAATTTCGAAAAATTGCTTTATAGTGGATGTCCACGCCATTATAGGGATGCACTGTCAAAAAGCTATAGCGGTTTGGAAAAACCCCATTTCACCCCCTTAGGGGATGAATTTCGAAAAATCGCTTCTTAGTGGATGTCCACGTCATAAAAGGGAAGCACTGTCAAAATTTCAGCCCTATAGCTCCAGCACGCCATTATAGGGATGCACTGTCCAAATTTCAGCCTTATAGCTCCAGCGGTTTTGAGTTGACCCTATTTCACCCCCTTAGGGGATGAATTTCGAAAAATCGCTAGGGATGCACTGTCAAAAATTTCAGCCCTTTAGCTCTAGCGGTTTAGGTTGTGCGTTATCTGTCAGTCAGTTACTTTTTATACAATAGCAAAAAGTAAAGACAAAAAATCCCCTTACAACTTATTGAACCCCATTTCACCCCCTTCAACCCTTTGTTCTCCAAAAAAAAGTAGCCTATGTCCGTCTCCGAGGTCTAAACTATGTCTGTTGCAAATTTCATCAAGATCGGTCCAGCGGTTTAGGCGTGAAAGCGTAACATACAGACAGGCAGACAGACAGACAGACAGACAGACAGACAGACAGACAGACAGAGTTACTTTCGCATTTATAATATTAGTAAGGATTAAAATTTACGGAAAATCTATTTAATTATTCTTACAATTTAAGGATGTCCAGTTCTAACCTCAATAGTCGAATACCATTATTTAATGGAGACAATTATCCAACTTGGAGAGCCCAAATGGAGGGAATCCTGCACAAGGGACGATACTTAAATATAGTCCTTGGAAAGGAAGTGCGCCCCACAACAGTATGTGAAGCACTAAACAAGGATGACAAGGATATGGATGCCCGAAGTGAGCTACTAATTGCTATGTAGCCCGCAATTGTGGCATTGGTAAAAAAGTTCAAAACTTCAAAAGAAATTTGGGACTTTTTAGAAAGCAGCTATGATAGAAAAAGCATTAGGCAAAAGGCCGAAGAATTTAGAAAATTACTGAACACACGTATGAACTCAACTCAAACAATGGATGAATACTTGAGAAAATTTGACCTGATAGTTAATCGCTTGACTGAACTTGATGCAAAATTAGACGATGATCGTTGTGTTGCTGGATAGTTTGGATGAAAATTATAAAGATGTGCAAGCAGCTTTTGACACGCAGAAGGATTTTCCATCATACCAAACCGTGCGCATCAGACTCATGGAAATAGGAGACAAACACAAGGATTCAACAGATAACTTCGCAATGAAAGCCAAATATTTTAGTAAACATAATTTCAACCAAAGTAAACCTAATCAAGAAATGTACCCTGTTAAAACAAGAAAAAAACATTCAATGAATACTTACGTTAACCCTATTCATAATAATAACCGTAACTATAATTGTAGACGATGCGGTAAAAGAGGGCATAAAGCGAAATTCTGCATGCTAAATGCAACAGCCAGACAAGTGGGTGACAGCTGTATGGTGGAACAAGGCTTCATAATGTAAGAATATATGTATACAACACCAAAAGTTTTTGGAGTGACAAGTAATATTAATAATCAGTGCTGGTGCTTAGATAGTGGTGCTACGTCGCATATGTGCAATAAGGAAGAATTATTCACAGATTTATCGAAAGGTTCACTTGGATACGTCGAGTTGGCTGATAATACTAAACTTGAAATTAAAGGTATAGGTAAAGTGACCAGATTTTTTGTGGGCAAAATCAGTACATTTTATATTTTGAGTTATTTATTATGAATGAAGTAAAACTACAAAATTAAATTATATAATATGTTTATATTCTTATATTACATAAAGAATAGGTACTAAATAAAAAAAAAAATAACAAACTAAAATACTTTCGTTTCATTTTTTTCTTTGTTTTTGTATAATTAAATAATGTATTATTATTTAAGAAAAATAAAATAATTGTTTTCATATTTGGTGTTGCACAAATTATTCAATAACAATTCTAAATATTAATGAATAATTGCTTAATGTTGATTGGATTATTTATTTGAAGATGATATAGCTTTTAGAATTGATTCATTTTTAAAAACTTCTTCGTAGAACTCGGAGCAATTCATGTTAATATTATGTTTGACAATCAGTATGTCTTTCAACGTGTCTAATCCCAGCTGAGTTTTTTCAGTTGTCCAAACTTTATTCATTGTAGAACATACTCTTTCTACAGGTGCGTTCATTCCAGGAATACATAAAAGAAATTTCATAATTTTAATTATATTTTTACAATCAATTTGTTTTTCAGCTAGAACACTAAATATCTTTACCCAGCGCATATCAAATGGAATATTATCGTTTTCCCAAGCCTCAATAACAATAATTTTTAATGCTTTTTCAACACTTTGCCATACAATTTTGGATTTAAGAAAGGTCCATTTAATTCAAATGTTTCATTTTCAAATAGCATAAATGGCGTGGTCCAAGTTTATATATAATTTAAGGTTATTTTATAGAAATTTAGAAATTCTTCTAAAATTTTAGTGTTTTGAGAAAGTTTTGAAATCATATTTTTGATGATTATTGGTATGAATTTATCATTTATTCTTTGAGTAATTTGAAATTTTGCTCAATAAGTAATTTGTGAAGCTTCAAGGAATGTTACATGTTGGCCTTCAAGTCTCAGGATGTTTTCGAAAAACCAAGAAGATTGATTATGAATAAAATATAAATAAACTTGTGCCAATTCATTTTCAAAAAAATCTCTTAAAATTTTTGGGCAATGAGGCAATTCCTCTAGAAAATATTTTTTTAGTGCAGCAAATAGTTTTAAAATCCTTTCAACTGCAGGTGCTAAAGCAAGCCATCTTGTCTTACTGTATTCTAATAGGTTTGAGTAAGTAACGTCTATAGATTCACAAATTTCTTTAAATTTTTCGCTCCTGACTGTATAAAAATAGAAATGACTGTATATTTTCACTACAATTGTTTCAATATCTATATCTATTCAATATCTGATGCAGCCTGGATTGCATTATTAAAAATATGTGGCACACAGCCTATACCAATTAGTTTCCTACACAATTTTGTCTCCAGTTTCTTGTAGACATTGTTTACACCTTTCCTTTCTTTGCCTCCGAAATTCGTATTTGTGTTGTCACTACAGAAAGCAATTATTTTATCTTTAATATTTTCACTTCTAAAATTCTTATTATATTGTTAGATACTGCTTCTGATGTTTCACATGGAAGTTTATTAAATTCAAGAATTTTCACCTATGTGGAAATACCTTACTAATGTTGGAAAAAGCTTAACATTTTTATGATTAGACGCATCTGAATAAAGTGCAATGTACTGGACACTTTTTAAATCATTCCTTAGATTTTCCTGGGCGTAAGGCGAAAATATATTTTTAACTATACTTTGAGACTTAGTCCTTGCGCAAGCAAATTTTTTATTAAAGCAAATTTTGATTATTTTTGACAAACAATCGTTTGATCTAAAATGATTGATTATGAAATACCGTGTGGCAGCAAAGAGTTTCTTCGGCTGCTGCTTGCAGTTTTTGTTCATTATCAAATGTTGCCATATTAAAATATGCGGTTACTTTCGTTGATGAAACAGATGCAATGGCTGCACTTTTATGGAATTTTGATTGCAAATGCTTAAAAATATCAGTTTTCCCACCATGCTAAAGGATCGTAAACAAATTGTACATCGAACTTCAGAAGCAGTTTTGCACTGCTTTAAAAATGAATATTCTCGTTGAAGATTCTCAAAAAATTTGTTCTCTCTTCTACTCATGTCTACGGCTAAAAATGTCAAATAATCTCACTACAAAAATATTACGTATTACTTTGTGATACTTATAGGGTTGATACACGGGCACCAACGAATGTTCATTGAAAGAGGAATGATCATTCGTCTTCGTGTATCACATGCAATGAAGTTCTAATGAACATTAATATCTTCATTCGTTTCTTTTCTGAATGAAGCAAATAGAACTTCATTCGCCTTCAATGAAGTTGGAAACTGGAAATTTTCCACTATTTAAAGTGTTTAGAAGTTAAAAAATTTGTCTGTGCTATGTACCCTTGGTATAAAAAGAAGAAGAGGAAGAATATTTTGACGTTTTCAAAACGTTTTTGAAAGTTCGTGGTTCACGGTGGCCGTTGGTTTTATTATAACCATATTTTTAACGGTGCATGTGAATTTTATAATGAGTGCCACAAAAATAAAAAATAAAAAAAAAATGCTGGCCACGTCCATTTTGACAACTGCTGTCATTCACTGTATCTTCATTACTGTTGTCTCGTGTATCAGCATGTAAACGAATGATCATTCAAATGGATGAAGCTGGAAGAATGATCATTCGTTGGTGCCCGTGTATCAACCCTATTACATTAGCCTGATATAAATATCCAAAATAAACCTTAAAAATATTTGCTGTCCGTCCACTTTTCGTTGGCGCGCCACGTCTTTGACATGGTCGAGAAAGCTCTGTCTCGATTTTAACATCGTTTTCCACTTGTGTGGATGTTGCTTCCCGATTTTCGGCGCTGCCACAACATCCAAAAAATAAGTTTGGTTTGTTACTATTTACATTGTAATATTTATGTTGATTATATTTAGAAATAATAAAAATCAGTACAATATTCAGTACAAATTTTAAATCAGTACATGGCCATCAAAATCAGTACTGTACTGAATAAATCAGTACGTATGGTCACTTTAGGTATAGGTACTGTGCGAATCAGTACGAATGTATGTAAAAATTTACAACTTTTTAACACTTTATTTGTTCCAGAATTAAGAGAAAATTTAATCTCTATAAATAAAGCAACCGTTGCCAAAAATAAAGTGACTTTTGAAAATAACACGGTGAAAATTTTTAATAAAGATAAAAATCTAATTTTGCAAGGCAGGCGCGAAAACGGCCTGTTTATTGTAAAGGAATATAGCGTTCCTATTTCCAAAACGAAAGAACCAGAGAGTGCTTTTTTTAATGCAAGTGATAATAATGCTAATATGCATGATTCCTTAGAACTTTGGCATAATCGAATGGGGCATCTAAAGGTTTCTTCATTAAAACAAATGCAGCGCGAAAATATGGTAAATGGACTACCAAACTTCAGAACATCTGAAATAATATGTACAGCCTGCATAACTGGTAAACAAACTACAAACAATAAAAAATCTACAGTTAAACAGCTTGAACTTATACATTCAGATATTTGTGGACCAATGAAGAAGGAATCAACCAACGAAGAACAAATTAGGGAAGAATATGTAGCAGAGCTAAATAGAAGGTTCGGTGCATCGAATAACGAAGCTACAAGTATCGATGCCAATATTGATGAGGAATGGGCAAAACTAAGTACCATAATAAAGGAAGCCGCTGCAACCAAGCTAGGCTATGAAAGACGAGCAAGACGTCAAGACTGGTTCGACGAAGAGTGCGCTAGAGTAACGAAAGATAAGAATGAAGCATATACTAATATGCTGCAAAGATATAGAACTAGAAATTCCGTAGCGACCTATAAGGAAAAACGACGACTAGAAAAACGTACGCACAAAAGAAAAAAGAAGACGTGGCTGGAGGAACAATTTGTAGAGATAAACGAACTGGGGAATAATAACGAAGTGAGGAAGTTATATGAGAAAGTGAACAAGCAACGTAAAGAGTTTAAACCCAGAGGATCGATGTGTAAGGACAAAAACGGTAATATCCTGAGCCAAAAACAAGAGGTTTTAGAAAGATGGGGGGAGTATTTTAATGAGCTACTGAATAGAGGCGACGAAAATGAGAGTGAAAGTGATGTGAATCAAACAAATAGAAACGCACCAACCAATAATGATAGTGATACTGGTGCTGCTAATGAAAGTGATGTCCCTACAATGGACAACGTACAAGAAGCTATGACGAATCTCAAAAACAATAAAGCCCCAGGAAAAGATAGCATAGCAATTAAGATGTGGAAATATGGGGGCCAAGAATTAAGGAATGGATTACATAAACTTATAGAATCGATCTGGCGTCAGAAAAAGATCCCACTTGAATGGACGGAAGGTGTGATATGCCCCCTGCATAAAAAAGGAGATCAACTCGTTTGTGAGAACTATAAGGGGTATTACCCTCCTCAACTCAGCGTATAAAGTACTGTCCACTATTTTATACAAAAAACTTCTACCCATCGCAGAAGGCATAATAGGTAGTTATCAATGTGGCTTTCGACCAGGTAGGTCCACTACAAACCATATTGGAGTGCTTCCGATTTCCAAAACACCTAATCGAAGTAACAAAAGCTACAATCGAGGTAGTACGATGCAGAGTACGAGTTGAACGAGACCTCTCAGATAGTTTCACATCACAGAGAGGCCTGAGACAAGGTGACGCGCTGTCATGCCTCCTATTTGACATAGTGTTGGAGAAGGTGGTGAGAGACGCTGGGGTAGAAACAACGGGATCCATCTTTAACAAGTCAACACAAACGATGGCTTATGCTGATGATGTCGCTCTAATAGGTAGGTCGTTTGCGAGTGTGAAAGAAACCTTCATCAAACTGGAAGCAGCTGCGAAAAAGATGGGATTGCTCATCAACGAAGCAAAAACTAAGTATCTTTGTACTTCAAAAAGATATGCAACTCCAAGACAAAATATCACCATAGATGCATATAATATAGAAACCGTTAAAGAATTTACGTATCTTGGAACCGTATTGCAAGCTGACAGTGGTGAGACAACGGAGATCAGAAGGAGAATAAACGTTGCTAACAGATGCTAGTTTGGACTTCGACAACATCTTACATCACGCAATTTTGTCTAGAGGAATGAAGTGTAAACTATATACCACGCTAATCAAGCCCGTTCTGATGTTTGGATCAGAGGCATGGACTTTGAAAGTGGCTGATGAAACTCTTCTTTGAAAGAAAAATTCTACGTACAATATTTGGCGGTGTCTACGAAAACGGTGAATGGAGAAGGAGATATAATCACGAATTATACCAACTGTACCGGGGACCCGACATTGTCAAAAGTATAAAATTAAGTAGATTACGATGGGTGGCACACGTACAAAGGCTTGACGATAGCGACCCCGCAAAATTGGCGTTGAATCGAATTCCTGATGGAAAGCGAAATTCAGGTCGACCAAAAAAGCGATACATGGACTCCGTTGAGGAAGATTTAGTAAAGTTAGGCGTACGCAACTGGAAGGCATTAGACAGGAACCGAACGGCATGGAGAGAAATGTTGGAGGAAGCCAAGGCCAATAATAAGGTGTAGTGCTACAGATGATGATGAGATGAAGAAGGAATCACTGAGTAATCCCATTTATTTTGTAACCTTTATCGATGACTATTCCAGAAAAATTTTTGTGTATTTTATGAACAAAAAGAACGAAGTTCTTGAAAAATTTAAATCTTTTAAAATTATGGTGGAAAATGAGACTGGTAATAAAATTAAGCGTATCCGATCCGACAATGGGACAGAATATACTTCTAATTTATTTAAAAATTTTTGTTCGCAAAATGGAATTAAGCAAGAGTTTAGCGCCGAATATACGCCTCAGCAGAACGGTATTGCGGAAAGGTGTAATCGAACTTTAGTTGAAATGTCAAGGTGCCTAATGATTAAAGCAAACTTACTGGAGTATTTATGGGCAGAATTAATTAATACGTCAGCCTTTATTCGGAATAGATGCCCCACGAAAATGAATGGAAACGTAACCCCAGTGGAATTATGAACTTTAAAAAAACCGAATGTGTCACATTTCAGAGAAATTGGTTGCAAGGCATTTGTTTTAAATAAGACCGGAAAAAACAGTAAATTTTCTCCGAGAAGTGAGGAGTTTATATTTTTAGGCTATTCACAGGATGCTAAAGCATATCGGTTATGGAAAAAGGGCACTCGTTTAATTGTTAAAAGTAGAGATGTAAAGTTTGTAGAAAGTCAAGATACTAAGAATGAAAACAGATTTTATGAATTCAAGACAAATCTGCAAAGCGATTCACATGAAGATTTAACAAAAGGGGAAAAAAGGAATGCTTAGAAAAATTACATGAAAATGCATCTGACGAAGAATGTTTCTCTGACGCATTGTCTGAAGCTACAGCAAGCCCAAGGCCAAGACGCCAAGCTGCCCAGACAGCAATGAAAAACATAAAGGAATGTCTAAGACCAACACGTTTAGGTGGTTCAATAAATGTAGACAAACATTTAGATGAAAATGCGATGTTAGCGAAAGCGATTAATGACCCTAAATCTCTGAAAGAGATTGGAACTTCGGAACATGCTGATGAATGGAGAAGGGCAATGGAAACCGAGTGGAATTTTTTGCAGAGGAATCGTACATGGATCTAGTGGACCGACCAAATGACAAAAACGTGATAGGCTGTAGATGGGTATTCAAAACCAAATACAATACTAATGGAATGGTAGATAAACGAAAAGCTAGACTAGTTGCAAAAGGCTATTCACAATTTTACGGCATCGACTATTTTGAGACTTTTGCACCTGTGGCCGAGATAAGTTCTATACGATTATTATATGCCATCGCTGTAGAGAAAGATCTGGATTTGCATCATATAGATGTATCAACTGCGTTTCTTTATGGAGATCTTGAAGAGGAAATATGTATATATGGAACAACCACCTTACTTTATTAAGGATAAAAATAAAGTTTGCAAATTAAAACATGCTATATATGGTCTGAAACAATCAGGTTTTCAATGGAATAAAAAGTTGGACTCTAAATTGCGTGAAATTGGATTCAGTAATTCAAATTACGACAGATGCATCTACTATAAAATTATAGACAACACTATGACGTACCTGACTGTATACGTTGATGACATAATTGTAGCTACGAACAATACCTCTATTTCTGAACAGTTAAAGAGTCATCTAAAGGCTAGTTTTGAAATCAAGGACTTAGGTGAACCAAAGCTAACCGTAGGTCTAGAAATTTGCCGTAATAGGAAATTAAGTACAATATCAATAAGCCAAACTGGTTATATTAAAAATTTATTACGTAGTTACGGTATGGAAAACTGTAAAGCTAGAAGAACGCCATTGCCAAATAAAACAAAATTGGAAAGTGATCCCGAAATAGAAGGTGAAACAGTCAACCAACAAGATTATCAAAAGCTTATCGGAAGTCTTTTACATTTATCGACATTCAGTAGACCTGATATTTCCTGTGCCGTGAATATGCTATCTCAATTTAATCAGGATCCGCGTGGCATTGTCCATTCTCAGATACCTCAAAGGTACACTTAATTGCAAAATTACTTATACTCGCAAAAACAAACCGATCTGCGCTTGCGTTGACTCGAATTGGGCTGAAGACTGCAATGATAGGAAATCACAATTTGGTATAGCCTTCGTTTTCGCTGGAGGAACCATCGACTGGGAATCTCGAAAACAAAAAATTGTCACCACATCTAGCGCAGAAGCAGAGTATATAACATTGAGCTCAGCCGCAAAACGTGCCTCGTATTTCAAACTACTGTTGTGTGAATTGAAGCTACACGACGAATCTTCACCAATTACAATGTATACAGATAGTCAAAGCGCTTCATACATAGCCAACTATCAAGGAAGAAGGTCAAGAACAAAACACCTACATATTCGCTATCACTACATCAGAGAAGCTATTTCAAATGGAACAACCGAACTGCTTATCAACGGACAAAAGGTTGGCGGATGCTCTTACCAAACCTACGCCGCAATCGAAGCATTATTTTTGTTTTGAAGGACTTGGAGTCGAATTAAAATCATTGAAATCATATAGCGTTGACGGGGAGTGTTAGATATATGGCAACCCTATATAAATGTAATAACCTTTAATTTTGAACTTCTTTCTATCTTCTTCTTGTCTGTCATATTTTTTATTATAAAGCATTAATACACAAAGTAAAAACTAAAACTAAATCTCTTTTTACTCGCATCATCCCAACACCTTTTCAACAGATTGCGAGTAGTTCGCGATCAAATTCAGAATATGACAACTTCTTAGAAAAGAAAGCTAATGGTTGCCATCTGTGACCGTTAAATTGTTCCAACACAGCTCCGATAGCAAAATCGGAAGCATCAGTTGTGACGCTATATCCTCTAGTGGGTGTATCAGCATAACTGCTGCAGACATTGCGGCTTTCACGTCGAGGAATGCTTGTTGACATTCTGTGGGCCAAGGAAGTTGTTCCTTATTTTTTGTTGTTGATGGGACAATTGAGGAGTTTCCCCAAAAGTTCATTAATTGGCACTAGCATTTGTGCTAGTTTAGGAATAAACCGGTGATAAAAGTTCACCATTCCTAAAATTTTTTGAATTTGTTTAACTGTTGTTGGAGTTGTGAGGTCATTAATTGCTTGGACACGTTCGGGTGATGGAAGGATTCCATCCTTGCCGATACTATGTCCGAAAAACATAATCTCACTGACCCCAAAAACGCATTTTGACAACTTCATGGTTAACCCAAAGTTATCAAGGCGTTTGAACAGTTGTTCGAGGTGAGTGAGATGCTCATCCTCGGATCTACGAGCGATAAGTATATCGTCTAGATAGACATAAATGAAATCTAAGTCTCTTGTGACTTCATTCATAAATCTTAGAAATGACTGCATTTCTGCATTTCTTAACCCCAATGGCATGCGAGTAAACTCAAGCAGACCAAGGGGTGTTATTAGAGCAGTCTTATGCACGTCTTCTTGTGCAATAGGGATATTATGATACGCACGCACCAAATCCACCTTCGAAAAAATCGTGCATCCGTGAAGGTTCACAGAAAAATTGTGAATGTGGATATCTATCCGGGATATCTATGTGGATATCTATCCGGCACTGTGACTGCATTAAGGCTGTATTGGCACAATGGCGCGACGGTGCTGAGAAAGCAATCTGAGGCACCATTGTGCGTGTTCATGCCCCAGAGCCAGAAGCCCTGAAGAACCTGACTCTAGGAACATGCACCTACATAAAAAATTCCACATAAAAATTCACTCTCCCTAACGGTTATGACATTATGCCGGCCACACGATGAACGCTAGCTTGCCGGGGGGTCGTGGGGTGTGTGGCGAGGCCTATATGCAATATGGTTCACCACTTACCAGTGACTGTGCAATTCCAGATTCCGCCTCCATCATTCTCCAGGCATCGCCTGAGCCGCGTCACTGTAGTTCGGTCCCTTGCCAGCTCATAGCCTGGATAACCACCAGCTGACAAGGAAAGGCACTACTTAGGAACCCTGAAAAGAAATGAAATTCCGCCCCAACCATTCCCAAAAAGAATTTAACAATTTATGTGACTCATTATAAATTTTTTGTTTTTTTGTTTTATTTAAGAAAAAAAAGGACAACACAATAATACGAGAAGAAGTTATGACAATATTCAATAGATGCCAGATGCAACAAAAACAAATTTTTGTTCTACTATTACATGTGTCTAGACAATTTCGTTCAAAAAAAATTCTTTGAAACACGCGCCGTATTGGTACCAAACACGCCTGGTCTTTTTACAAATTCACTCACACAGGTTTAATTTCAGAAAGAACATATTGCCCAGAAACAACAAAAGAATAAAATACCTCCAAAAAGGAGCAAATAAAGTCACAAATAATTATAAATAAGATTAAAATTAATATTAACTACAGTTAAAATTATTATTTAGTACTAAATTAAAGCATGAACAGATTTTTATTTTATTTTGTGTAAATGTTTGTGTGTCTTATTTTTTTTATATTTATTGTATATCTTGTTTTCTTTTATAATGTGGCGTACTCACGAGAAAAAAACGTAACAAAAGAAAACCTTACTGATATTAAAATACGACCTATCCTTACTAATATTATAAATGCGAAAGTAACTCTGTCTGTCTGTCTGTCTGTCTGTCTGTCTGTCTGTCTGTCTGCCTGTCTGTATGTTACGCTTTCACGCCTAAACCGCTGGACCGATCTTGATGAAATTTGCAACAGACATAGTTTAGACCTCGGAGACGGACATAGGCTACTTTTTTTTGGAGAACAAAGGGTTGAAGGGGGTGAAATGGGGTTCAATAAGTTGTAAGGGGATTTTTTGTCTTTACTTTTTGCTATTGTATAAAAAGTAACTGACTGACAGATAACGCACAACCTAAACCGCTAGAGCTAAAGGGCTGAAATTTTTGACAGTGCATCCCTAGCGATTTTTCGAAATTCATCCCCTAAGGGGGTGAAATAGGGTCAACTCAAAACCGCTGGAGCTATAAGGCTGAAATTTGGACAGTGCATCCCTATAATGGCGTGCTGGAGCTATAGGGCTGAAATTTTGACAGTGCTTCCCTTTTATGACGTGGACATCCACTAAGAAGCGATTTTTCGAAATTCATCCCCTAAGGGGGTGAAATGGGGTTTTTCCAAACCGCTATAGCTTTTTGACAGTGCATCCCTATAATGGCGTGGACATCCACTATAAAGCAATTTTTCGAAATTCATCCCCTAAGGGGGTGAAATAGGGTTTACCCAAACCGGTAAAGCTATAGGGCTGTAATTTTGACAGTGCATCCCTATAATGGCGTGGACATCCACTATAAAGCAATTTTTCGAAATTCATCCCCTAAGGGGGTGAAATAGGGTTTACCCAAACCGGTAAAGCTATAGGGCTGTAATTTTGACAGTGCATTCCTATAATGGCGTGGTCTTCCACTATCAAGCGATTTTTCGAAATTCATCCCCTAAGGGGGTGAAATAGGGTTTACCCAAACCGGTAAAGCTATAGGGCTGTAATTTTGACAGTGCTTCCCTTTAATGACGTGGACATTCACTAAGAAGCGATTTTTCGAAATTCATCCCCTAAGGGGGTGAAATAGGGTTTACCCAAACCGGTAAAGCTATAGGGCTGTAATTTTGACAGTGCATCCCTATAATGGCGTGGACATCCACTATAAAGCAATTTTTCGAAATTCATCCCCTAAGGGGGTGAAATAGGGTTTACCCAAACCGGTAAAGCTATAGGGCTGTAATTTTGACAGTGCATTCCTATAATGGCGTGGTCTTCCACTATCAAGCGATTTTTCGAAATTCATCCCCTAAGGGGGTGAAATAGGGTTTACCTAAATCGGTAAAGCTATAGGGCTGTAATTTTGACAGTGCATCCCTTTAATGACGTGGACATTCACTAAGAAGCGATTTTTCGAAATTCATCCCCTAAGGGGGTGAAATGGGGTTTTTCCAAACCGGTAAAGCTATAGGGCTGTAATTTTGACAGTGCATCCCTATAATGGCGTGGACATCCACTATAAAGCAATTTTTCGAAATTCATCCCCTAAGGGGGTGAAATAGGGTTTACCCAAACCGGTAAAGCTATAGGGCTGTAATTTTGACAGTGCATTCCTATAATGGCGTGGTCTTCCACTATAAAGCGACCGCTAAATTTATAGGGCTGAAATTTTGACAGTCCATCCCTATAATGGCGTGGACGTCCACTATAAAGCGATTTTTCGTAATTCATCCCCTAAGGGGGTGAAATGGGGTTTTTCCAAACCGCTATAGCTATAGGGCTGAAATTTTGACAGTGCATCCCTATAATGGCGTGGACATCCACTATAAAGCGATTTTTCGAAATTTATCCCCTAAGGGGGTGAAATAGGGTTTACCCAAATCGCTGGAGCTATAGGGCTGAAATTTTGACAGTGCATCCCTTTAATGACGTGGACATCCACTAAGAAGCGATTTTTCGAAATTCATTCCCTAAGGGGGTGAAATGGGGTTAACCCACACCGCTGAAGCTGAAGGGCTTTAATTTTGACAGTGCATCTCTATAATGACATGGACATTCACTAAGAAGCGATTTTTCGAAATTCATCCCCTAACGCAGTGAAATGGGGTTACCAAACTACTGGAGCTATAGGGCTGAAATTTCGACAGTGCATCCCTATAATGACGTGGACATCCACTAAGAGGCGATTACTCGAAATTCATCCCCTAAGGGGGTGAAATGGGGTTAATCCAAACTTCTGAAGCTGAAGGGCTGAAATTTTGACAGTGCATCCCTATAATCACGTAGAAATGAATGACTTGAAATTCACTTTATTTAATATTCATTTGTGATTGCTTCATAATTTCTTGCACCCACGTAAATAGGCCAACAAACTTAACGAACGTTTGTCAAACCCTAAAATGTCACTTCTCTTGATGACATATACATGCCAATCTCTGCTTCAAAACTTGCAGATTTGTTGAGCAGAGGTGATATACGCAGCAATTTGTTTACCATATTTATTAAAAAAATGAACTATAATAAACCCTTTTAGGGATAATAACAGCTGACTTTTTTGTTTGTTTTTTTTTTAAGGAAAACATTGCACATAATAAACAGTTTTTATTTAAAGGCGTTGCAAGGCACGCGGGTATTATGCTAGTTTTTCCATAAATTAGAGTCTTCAAAACGTACCGATAGGTATTTCAACCGAACAAAATGTGTTGATCGGTAATAGGAACATTGTTTCGTATTGGAGCACAAAAAGGTGGCCAGTTAACCTACAGAAAGGAACCTTTAATGTGACCGGCTGTTTTTCTTACCCTTTAAATTAAATCAAATCTCTCAGTCTTGATTCTATTTTCTTCTGGACTGCCAGAATTTGTCGAGCTTCTACAGCGGACAATTATCAAATCGTATCTTTTTCGTCCTCCGAGAAAATTAATTTTTGTTACTTTCCTTACGGTTTTTTTGTCTATTCAGAGCATACGAATTTGCCCCCCCTTGTTATTACTCTGTATTTTCCTCCAACAAAAAAAAATATACGAACCACACAAAAAAATTCTCTTAATGTTTTGTTATATATTTTTAAGACGTCCGCAGCCGCTTTTAGATAATATTTTAAGTAGCGACCCTCGACAGAATATTAAAGACAAAAATCCACAGTTTTTTATTGAAAGAAAATTTTGTTTCTCTCCGCTGAATAGCTGAAACCTTCCTCCCGAGTGTGGTTTTTAATCCTATTCGTTTTTTTCTTATTCCTGCTTCAATCAACCTACTACGCTACATATATTTTGATGTTATTAATTTACCTTCTGCTGCACCGAATTTAAGAGGACTTTTTTTTCTTTTCTCCAAAACTAACTCCAATACAATTTATAAACTCCGCCCCACGCTGCCTTCTGTGGATCCTTTTCTTCCCCAAGTGTGTGTGTTGTAGAGCAGTCGCACGTCGTCGTCTTCTCTTCCTTTCGGTCCTCTCGGCCGCTTCCTCTTTCTTAGATGTTGACCTACTAAGTTGTCCGCTCCTGCTTCATTCACTAGTCATTCATTCCCTCGAATACACAGAACCGTCCGTACACCACTTAAACAGCGTTTAAAATCAAAATTTACAGCGATATTATATTATATTATATTATTGCTTAAGTTTACTTACTTCTTCATGAAATTCCGGCGACAACCAACCGGCTCCAACTTTTTTTTCCACTCCCATAACAAAATCCGTTCCTTTTCAAATATTTTTCGTGACCTCCCATAATTTTTTTCCTCGCATCCCTCGTTTAAATTTTCCAATAGTTCCCAAGTGATTTTCTACAAATTTCCCAATACCTACAAAGTGACTTCGAAAGAAAATTTCCCAATCAACATAAATTTTACAACCGACCGTTACATACCCTCGGGTCCACAAGGCCGACTCGCGAGGTAGTGAGGAGCCGAAAAAAACGGACTGTTTTTTATGCCATAGGATCTAATATCTTTGGCGCCAATGTGGGACTCGACTCACGACCTGAGAATAGGAGTCTCATGCTCTAGCTAGCTAGCCGGGTACATATAAACTACTTGGTACTATAAAGAGCGGGTGAAAAGCTAACTGTAATTTAGACTCATGGTTGCAACCGTAATTTGCGATGGCCAATCTGGAAAACCTCCCAAAGAAATATTTGGAGTTGCGAATAACAGGCGGAAGACAATACCACATTGTCCCCCGACGGATATCCACAAGTCTCCAAACATTTACGTACAAACCCAGTTTGCTTTCGCTCCATCGGGCCAGTCTCCAGCAATACCATATTGCCTTTGACTCCCTCCGGTGGAACGACAGCCAAACAGTTCGCCGAGAGACATTCTCAAGACTGACCGAAGAGTAAAGAGACCAGCAACGAATACGCTGAATTTATAAACTAACATCGGACCACGATATTATGAGGTGGTGCTTAATCTTTCAGAAAAAAACGTAGATAGAATTAGTATACGCACAATAATTTAACTTTGTTTTTTTTATGTGGCAGTGCTAAGCTCAGGAATCACCCTTTGTACTACTAGTCCGTCATGTCATTTGTCACGTCATGGTGCAATGTCTATCAGTAAGCTTAGTACGAGGGAGGGGGGTTGGAGGGGTTATAAAGGAACGGGGGGGTATTGAAGAAGGTGGTGATGAACCCTGCGTTTGAACTCTTGGATGTTGTAGGAGCTCGGAAATACTGACTGCGAGAGATTATTCCACAGCCGAGTTGTTCTATTAACAAACGAATTCATATCTTGTTGAGTGCGTGAAAGGGGGAGTTGCAGGTGGAGGGAATGAGACGAGTGGGCTAATCTAGTGTTGCGGGTATAAGAATGCCGTGGAGGCAGGAGAGCGTTTAGCTCGGAGGAACAGTCACTATGATAGTAGCGATAAAATTTTGTCAGTGCTGCTACATTCCTACGGTGGCTGAGGGGGTCGATGGTGGAGCAAGCGGTATCGTCATCAATTAATTGAAGGGCCTTTTTTGGACCTTATCTAACCATGCCAAGGTGGTTATTGGAGCGCCGCCCCAAACGAGGGAGTTATATTCGAGAAGAGGCCGAATGTAGGATTTATAAATAACAGCACGGGCCGATGGCTGGAGGAGGAACTTACACCTCTTAAGAAATCCCAAGCACTGAGATCCTTGTTTGGCGATTTGGAATATGTGGTCATTCCATCGCAAGTCCTTGGCTAATGTCACGCCTAAGATGTGTAAGGATGGTTCGGCCATTAGTTGAACTTCATTCACTTTCAAGGGTGGAGGGGTGTTGAACTTCTTTTTGGAGATAAGACAACACTTGGTTTTGGCGGGGTTGAATTCAACACGATTCTTCTCTCCCCACTTTAGAATCAGTTCAATGTCGTTATTAATAGAGTTGGACATACGTTCGCGATCATCAAGACAGGATCTGGCATGAGTCTGCCTTGTATCGAAGCTGTACGAGTACCGTAGAGTACCGTCGTCAGCGAAGCTGAGAAGTGGGTTGGAGGGGATTGAAAGAAGGTCATTTATAAAGATAAGGAATAGGGCCGGAGATAAGATTGACCCCTGGGGGACCCCCGCCGAGATCGGGTGGGATGCGGATTTGACGCCATCCAATATTACTTTGATTAAACGGCCGAAAAGGAAATTCTTGATCCACTTCTGTAGAAGTGAGTCGACTCCAATAGCTTTGAGTTTGGCTAACAGGGCTGAGTGCCAAACTCTATCGAAAGCCTTGGAGATATCTAGAGCAACCAGACTAGACTCGACAGATCCATGCAGACTACGGCTGAGGTGTTCTGTAAGACAGACTAAAAGATCGCCGGTGGATCTTTTCTGGCGGAAGCCATATTGTCTGTCGTTTATGAGTAGGTTGGATTCTAGACATCCCATAAGCTTTTTGTTGATTATCGTCTCCATGGTTTTGGAGAGAATAGAAGTAATTGCTATTGGGCGGTAGTTTAAAGGGTCGCTGGCTTCACCTTTTTTCGGAATTGGCTGAACATGGGCAAGTTTCCAAGAGTCTGGGTAAACTCCGGAGGAGTATGATAGGGCAAAAAGTTTGCGCAGAGGTTTAGCCAAAGGTGACGCGCATTGTTTTAAGACGATAGAGGGTATATTATCGGGTCCAGTGGATTTGTTGACATCGAGCTCCTTGAGGCACCTGTACACCTCGCGAGTCCTGAAGAAAACCCTGTCCATTAAATGAGCATTGTGCTCGAGAACTGGGGGTAGCGCATCAGTTTCGGATAGGGAAGAATTTAAAGCAAACAGAGATGCTAATAAATCGGCCTTGGCTTTTCTGTCTGTTATCACCTTCATATCGTGAATGAATGAAGGAGTTGTAGATGCAGTGAAATTCTTCTTTATGGAACTTAACTTACAATGTCGTTGTGGTTTTTGTAATAACTAGACCTTTTATAATGATGCCAATAAAATAATAATGAAAAATTGAAGAATAATTATGTTATTTTTTCCGTTTAATCTAAATTTTCTTCGGAAGGTTAGGTTACGTACGGCCAACATGAATAACGCGACACCTCGCAGCCTACGACCGTTCGGTTTGTACTGCCTAATTATACCCTGCTGATAGGCCAACATTAATCTAAGTAGACTTCTAAAAACACTACGCTTCTCGGGATTCATCGAATCCAGCAGACCATATAATTTAGCTCCCGTAATACATAATGCCGGTTCTGCAACGCATCGGTTGAAGATAACCTCCATAGCCTGACTTAATACGAAAGAACTATTCTTAAACTCTTCAAAAATAATTAACATCCTCGATGCAATTGAATCGAAAAAAACTGGATTTTCGGTTAAACAATCTAACACGTTCGAAAGGTAACGCAACGCTGCGCCCTCGTCCGGTGATTCAGAAGTTGAGATATATTTAGCCTTAGGAAAGACATGGCCGCTAGTCAACGGTAGGCAGTAGTCCAATTTAGGAACAAACTCTTTCGCGAGTGGAGATAGAGCCGAGAACAGATGTGGCCTCCGAAGTACCCTATGAACGATGGGCAGGCCATAATAGGTGCGTCCGCACGTATCTGCCATGATTACCACCGTTCGATATACGTTTTTATAACTAACACGCAAAGAAAGTTCGAAGAAAGAAAATGTTGTGCACAAAATAGATTTCCAAAAAAATTAGTACCCTACGTACTTACAGCAAAAAAAAAATTGGCAGTTATAGGGACTGCCGATAGAAGTGAAAACTTAGAACTTAGATGTTGAAATTCGATTCTTTTGAAGTAATACAAAATTCTATATTTCTTGAAAGGACTAAATCTTTTTGATTGCAGTATTTTCATTAGGACATTAACCAACTTATTAAAATATGTAGCACAAGTAACTGCGTCTTCATTAATAAGTGTACTTTTTTCTATAAAATTTAATGCTGCTGCATCTTCAACCGATATCTCAGAATTATTTTTTAAATTATGTAATAATTGTAGCAATTTTGGCCATCCTATTTCATTAGCACTTATTGTAAAAAAGATACACTCGGGTTATGGTAACTAAAGTAAGAAATGAATCATTGGACATATTTAAATTAAGTGTTGCATTAAAAATTCAATTAATGGTAGATTTTTATCATCTGCAAAGTTAATATTGAAGTCTCCACTTAAAATCATCGGTACATTATCATATTTTTCGCCGAATCTTTTTTCGAGAATTTCAGAACCTTCTTTTGTATAAATCATCAAATTTTCGAATAAAAATTGTTGTATCTGTCTCATAGATTTTCCAGGCGAAATATAAACGGCAACCATTAATATGTATTGCCCATTCTCGGAACTGCAACGAGCAACGCATATTTCGCCTATATCAGAAACATTAACACCAATGCTTCTAGTGAATTTAGTAAGTATGTCCATATATGAAGTAATAAAGTGTGACGTATCTTGAGTATTGTGATAAATTGTAGCTACTCCTGCTGCTGGAACTTCGGGTCTTTTATAACTTACAACAAAGTTGAAATTCGGAACATCAAGTGGTTCTTCGTTTTTCATACGAGTTTCTGACAAAAGCAGAACTTTTGACTTTTTTACGATAGCATCATTTTTTCTTTTGTTATCGTCTGAAGACATCTTCAGGATCAAGGATCCAAACAAATTTGGAAAACAGATATTTAACACATCAGTCAAAATGACTGGTTTTATATTTTCATTTTCGATACTTAATTGAATAATAGTAGGCGGTTAGATTTATTTTTTTATTCAAAATTAAAAAGTTTTTGATTATAATCGATTGAGCGCGTGCGCCAGTCATGAGCATGTCGGTGACGCGAACCCATAACATTTTCCCCTATCAAAAAGTGCCCAACGCGGCTAAAGAAGTTTTCACTTCAAAAATCCGCTATAATTAGTGTAACACAGTGTGTATGAACAAATCAATTAAACATTAATACTAATGTGAGTGTACCTCAAAGAAACAAAATCAACACCGAATAGTGTGTAGTGATAAAACAATAAGTTTGTATTAGTGTATATATATTTTAGTGTAGATGAGTGATTGTATGCTTTGATTCAAACATAAGTTAGGAATGGTTGAGCTCGGGAATCCATTCCCTCTCACGGCTCCCGCATGTCGATGTCAGTTGGAGAAGACTATGTCTCACAGTCATCCCCAAGGGTCATCCACATCGCCGACACAGCTTCAGGTCCGCACCCAAAAGAAGGACAGAAACAAAAAATCCAAATTTGCATCGTCACGAAAGGGAAACTTTTTAAAAAAAAATGAAAACTAATTTAGAAGTAGTCCGCTGTCCACCCACTCCTGAGCTACCTCTCGGAAAATCAATCAGGAGGGAAGAACAGACAGAGAAAAATGGAAGCAGGACATAAACAAAAAAATAGAATTTTAAAAGCTGGATAGACCATCAGGAGGGCAAGGGGCGCAGTGGCAGGCGGTAACACGCCTGATACCAAAGACGGTTAAGCCCTTGTACCAACTTCAACGTCCACCAGGGAAAATTAATCGAGGATCCTGTTCACGGACCGACGCAGTGGCAGGCGGTATCACGCCTGATACCAGAGTCGCCGACCCTAGAAACAGGACAAGGATGAACCAATAATACACCTGCACGCATAGCCAAGCGAACACCGCTTGTTAGCAAGCCGTGCAGGTCAGCATGGTTCGAAGCTACTCCAAAAAGAAGAAGTTACCGCAGAAGATAAAGGGTAGGCCTAAAAGCGAAAACAAAGCAAAAATTCACATAGAATTTGGACAAGGATGCTGAAAAAAATTCGACAAAACAGACAAGGACTAAGGCCTCGCGGTACTACCTTATCCCACAGCGAGCGCTTGGTAAATGTGGTGAGCCATAAACAAAAAAAATCAAACGTTGTCCGTGAAGGAACAAGTGGTACTAAACACCAAAAAAAATTTTTTACTGCAAGGTCCGTGTAGGACTATTAACGGGCTTTAAAAGCCGCGTTGGACGCCATTTATGTATTGGCACAATGACGCGACGGTGCTGAGAGAGCAATCTGAGGCAGCATTGTGCGTGTTCATGCCCCAGAGCCAGAAGCCCTGAAGAACCTGACTCTAGGAACATGCACCTACATAAAAAAAAAATATGATTGTGTATTAAAGAACACAAGGCAGAAGTGAAACCTCGCGTACATACTTATGTATGTATGTCTATATGTTCTTTATTATTGTATTTTTTCCGTGCTCGAAACGCTTGTACACGCTCTGTACTAGTTTTAGGTTGGTTCGCTGGAGGCGGTCCTGTGTGATGTTTAAGTCTACTTTCATCGTCCTGCAATTTGTGCGAGTCCATGATATCGTACAAGTCTTGTTCAGGTATATTACAGTTATATAGTTGAAGCTGCGTGTTCCTAAAAGTAGATATAAAATTTAAATTATACGTAACACTTTTGATGTTATAGTTATCGCACACTTGTGCGAGAGTGCCTCCCTTAGCCACACCGATAAATATACTTAGGGTGCCTTCCATTTAGACACAGTGTAACACTGTGTCCAACACAAAAGTGTTCCATCAACGACAAAAGTAGACACCGCCGGGCACAACCAAGACAATGCTACTAACAATCGGGAATTGAAATGTATTGTTTAATATTTCGGATTCCCAGCATTTATAAGACATGAAATGATCAGCATACAATTTACGATTTACTTCTCAAACGAAAATAAAAACGAGGGAAGTGCTCTGTGGTGAATTTTTCATGAACTTAAGTGTTCCATTTGGACTTACACAGAACGGCACAGAGGGACACACTGTGTCGAACATACTTGTCTTTCTGTGTCTAAATGGTAGGCACCCATAGGCTGTGTTCCGAAATATGACCCAGTATACAGGGCAGTGTTAATGACATCATTAATTGATCCTTATTTTACATGTGTGAACGAGTGTGATACGTACAAGATTGGAAGCTTAAACATTAGCTGCGTTCCATTGGGTGAAATTTTCTACTCCCGAGTACTCTGGAGCTCATGGCCAATGAAACGCGATTTTTAATATCAGATATTAATGCGAGAAAACATAAAATCAAATTAATTTATTGTCCTAAAAATAAATTTGAAGAAATTATTATTTATATAATAGAAGAAAATATTATATCTTACCATATATTATATTTGCCATTTTTAAATATTTACTTTAAAAATGCACTTTCAAATATTTAATAAACAATTTACTTAACCGTAAAAAGCAAAAGCCATCTATTTTTAAGTAGCTAAAGCTTAAAAACCTGGCGGTAATATAATGCATATCGCCCAATGGAACCCAGCTAGTTTCAAGTTATAACACTTTCATGTATGCTATTAAATCACAGCGAAAGCACTTAAATTTACTCTTTTTCACTGGTTGATATTACGGAATACGATCTCAATTCTGGCAATATATTATATAATTTAATACAATTAAAATTTAATCATTGCAAAATTGGAGATAATATATTAATGTAAAGATTATCAGAAATTTTACTCACGTATATTTTGCGCTACAATATCATTTGCCTCAATAGAAAACAATCCTGTTTGTACGGAAAAACACTAAATGACAATAAACACCTCAAAATACAAGTTAATTGTTTTAAATGTCACTTTATTACAATTATTAAAAAAATATTTTTCAAAACTAATCACACTTTGTAGCCAACTAACTGTCGATAATGACAGTTCGAAATTCTTATAACCTAATGTAATTGTGATCTCACTTCAACCTAGAGCGAGATGACAATACTCGAGTTATTGCATATGTATCCAAATATATGTTACCAAGAACACTTTTAGTTTTAATTAACAAAAAATCAAAAATATTTCGCTGCTTTTACAAAAATTTTATATTTAATAATTAATACACAATGGGTGCATCCAGCGCACTCAGCGGCTGAGTAGCGCCTGAGTAGCGGCTAAGTGCTGAGCTCGTTGGATGGCTAGCTGAACTAAGCAGCTTAGCTCAGCGGCTGGCAAATTTCTCAGCGTAAAAATTTTATGCTAAGTAGCTCAGCGATAGTGAATTGATGTTACTTAAAATAGAAAAAAAAAATTTAGCTGTCAAAATAAATTTTAACTTAGCTACCCATCCAGCCGACACATATCGCTGAGTTACTTTTTACGCTGTGCTGTTCAGCTAAGCGGCTTTTCCGCTGAGTGCGCTGGATGCACCCTATCTCATTTTTTTAAATAACCGACTCCCCATTTTACTTTACCGATGCCTGAGCCATCTATGACCAATTTAAATAAATTGTAAATATTATCCTGCTGGTGCGGTGTGTGTCATCACTAAATTTCCGATTATGTAAATGAGTGAGAAGGCAACTTCCGTTTCGTACACCTGTCCTTGTTTTCGTTTCAGTTTTCTGAATTCACTCGTACTTGAGCGAATTAATTCAAAATCCTCAGAACGAGAGCAAGGAAGTTTCACTTCAAAAATTCCACATAAAAATTCACTCTCCCTAACGGCTATGACATTATGCCGGCCACACGATGAACGCTAGCTCGCCGGGGGGGTCGTGGGGTGTGTGGCCGGGCCTATATGCAATATGGTTCACCACTTACCAGTGACTGTGCAATTCCAGATTCCGCCTCCATCATTCTCCAGGCATCGCCTGAGCCGCGTCACTGTAGTCCGGTCCCTTGCCAGCTCATAGTTTGGATAACCACCAGCTGACAAGGAAAGGCACTACTTAGGAACCCTGAAAAGAAATGAAATTCCGCCCCAACCATTCTCAAAAAAAATTTAACAATTTATGTTACTCATTATAAATTTTTTGTTTTTTTGTTTTATTTAAGAAAAAAAAAGGACAACACAATAATACGAGAAGAAGTTATGACAATATTCAATAGATGCCAGATGCAACAAAAACAAATTTTTGTTCTACTATTACATGTGTCTAGATGTTACATACAGAATTTCTAAGGGTCTCGGTGAAAAACGAAATCCTTAGGCAAATTCTCATATCCCTTCATACAGGGAGCCTTTTTCATCAAATTCGCAATGAATTTGATGCAATATGAGTTCCCTGTGAACAACAAATCCTAAACGGAAAATAATTATCTAATTTCCATTTTCAAATGTACAAAATTCCTTAACGGACAAAGCTTCAACGTACAAAATTCCACTTCAACAAATGTTCCAGACGTAACCTAATCCGCGCGCATTTTGTGAGATTTGCAAGGTGCGCAATTATTACCTTTGCACCCTTCCCAAGCTTTTCTGGCAAACAGTGATCTTGACTTTGACTTTCTTGAACGTAATTTGACCCACCCAACAATAATCAAGCGCAACTTGCAATGCGCCGCGTGAGAAACGCGCGGTAAGCAAGTTGCGCAGGTGGGAACGAATTCAAGGGCGCGTTTTTCCCAGCCGGTGGACAATTTTCCATGCCACCACCGGCGGGTGAAAATTTTAAGTAATTGAGTGTTGTTAAAACTACGATCGGCGACGGGCGCGTCTCCGATTGTCAATAAAAAGTTTTTAAAATTAACGATTGACCGCGGCGGGCGCGGCTACAATTTTTACAAGAGTGTTGTCTTAACCACGGTCGTCGGCGGTTGCGGATTTTTGGGGATTATAATTTTGAACAGTTGAGTTTTTTTTTGAGCCATCACCGGCGGCGGTGGATTTTTTTTAAAGGTGTGTCTGTTTGAACTCGATAAGAAACGGAACGCGAGGAACGCCGAACATAAGTGAAGGGCCATAAGTTTTATTTAAAATAATATCCGTTTTGTTTGGAAAGAAAAGATATTTTTGATAAAAGTTATCTTACTTGTGCGCTACAAATTCATAATCTATAATATAAAAATGAATCGCTAAATGTGTTGGTAAGCGCAAAACTCGAGAACGGCTGGACCTATTGCACTAATTTTTTTTTTGAATATTCGTTGAAGTACGAGGATGGTTCTTACGGAGAGAAAAATTTAAAAAATTGCCTGAAAAAACAAAAAAATGGTAATTTTAGGAATTTTCACTTCATTTTAGTTTCAATAGCTTCATGGCCTACCTATTGTTTGACAAATGTAAAATTGTCATTAAATTGAATCATTATAGTCGAGGAAATAAAGCACTAAAAAGTGCCAAACCTAGGATTTTTTGAACAGTAAGATGGATTTTAATGCGGTTTTTTGTGTTCGATTCGTGAGAGCATCCACAAACTTTGTGACCGGTAGTGATGAATTCATTTTGAAAAAATGCATTTCCTGCAATAAAAATATGCATTTTAGAAGTGCATCTCAAAGAGACATTCTATCACTCGGTAAATATTGATGGAAATGAGCCGATTTTTGCTACCCGGGGGTTTTTGGGGTCGCTGAGCACGAAAATAACGACGGCAACGGTCTCCGAGGTACCTGGTGCCCAGGTAAACTGTAACACCCCTTTTTAAGGGTTTTTTTGCGATGAATTCAATAATAATGAAAAATAATCCAATGAAATACACTTTTTTCAATATTTATTTTAGAAGGTGGTTGATTTATACTAAATCAAGCCAAACTTTATGATAAGGGTTAAAACCACCCCTAAATCGACTGAAAATAAAAAAAATTGTAAACATTTTTTTTTTTCAAGTTTATGCTTTAAATTCCATTGTATACGTATTGTCAGGCAAATATAAATTTATTTGCAACCCTTAAGGGGTTAAAACTATCCCTACAATTTGAAAAATCAACGTTAAACAAAAAAAAATTGCAATAACCCCTCCTGGTCCAGCCAATGTTATGAATTTAATCTTCTGCAGTTGCAAAAAAGATTGCGGTAATTCATGTGGATGCAGAAAGCACGGATTAATCTGCAATCTTGCGTGTACAAATTGTGCAGGCTCCAATTGCTCTAATGTGGAAAATTATTTACAAAAAGAGCTATTATCGGACGAAACTCAAGGCACAGAAGAAGAAATCGAAGAAGAGATCTTCAATCACTAAAAATAAAAAATTGTAATACTTATTGCTATTGCTAATTCTCTTAATTTTTTGAGCAATAAAATACATAAACATGGTAAATATTAAGTATAGTAGTACCCACCTCCGATTTTAATGTTTTCACACAATGTACAGTTTTTGCAAGTTTTTTTTTATTTCAAATTCATTTTTTAAATTGTAGGTGTAGTTTTAACCCCTTAAGGGATGAAAATAAATTGATTTTTGCCTGACAATACGCATACAATGGAATTGAAAGCATAAGCTTGAAAAAGAACATGTTTAAAATTTTTTTGTTTTCAGTCGATTTAGGGGTGATTTTAACCCTTAAGGATTATCCCTTATTATAAAGTTTGGCTTGCTTGAAATAAATATTGAAAAAAGTGTATTTCATTGGATTATTTTTATTATTATTGAATTCATCGCAAAAAATCCTTAAAAAGGGGTGTTGCAGTCCACCCTGGGCACCAGGTACCTCGGAGACGGTTGCCGTCATTATTTTCGTGCTCAGCGACCCCAAAAACCCCCGAGTAGCAAAAGTCGACTCATTTCCATCAATATTTACCGAGTGATAGAATGTCTCTTTGAGATGCACTTCTAAAATGCATATTTTTATTGCAGGAAATGCATTTTTTCAAAATGAATTCATCACTACCGGTCACAAAGTTTGTAGACGCTCTCACGAATCGAACACAAAAAACCGCATTAAAATCCATCTTACTGTTCAAAAAATCCTAGGTTCAGTGCTTTATTTCCTCGACTATTAC